>CAAKHC010018794.1:3334-15900 GCA_901007825.1 Macroramphosus scolopax
TGGAAACTAAAGGGAACGAATGACAACAGAAAGAAAGAAAGAAAGAAAGAAAGAAAGAAAGAAAGAAAGAAAGGTGAAGTAAGAACACGGAGAGACGTCTTACTGAGACAGAAGAGACTTTCAGTGGAACTGATGACCCTGAAGAGGTCGATGACGAGTGAAGGAGATGAAGAATGACTTCCTGTCTGAGGACAGACAGAGAGAGGGGGGGGGGGGGGGGGGGGGGGGGGGGGGGGGGGGGGGGGGGGGGGGCGGAGGGCGTACGCTCTGATGGTGTGATAAACATTAGTACAATGCTTCAGAGTTACTGCTTCGAGGCCTCTTGATCTTCTCGATGTTCTTCAGGATCATGTCGTGTAACGTTACCTATGGAAGACAAAAACAAGGTTTTACTTTCTCGTCTTTCGGTCAGATAAAGACTTGAAATAGAAAAAAAGAAACGGACATACGTATTGATTTCTGAGCTCTGAAACTATGATCTTCAGACTGATGTATTCCTTCTCATCGATCTCGGTCACCGTGCGCCGATAGTCCTCCTGATGAAACACAAACAGGTCATTATAAAATGACATTTATTTCATTGCACTGAAACAACCTTTTTTCTTTTTAGAAAAAGACATAAAACAACTGAAATATGAAGGATTCATAAATATGGTGAAAAGAAACTATCTGATATTTTCTTACCACGTGTGGATATTTCGCTATTTTCGACACCAGCTTTGCCCTTGTGATGTAATATCTGGAAGTAAAGCAGCGAGACAAACGTGTGATTTAGAAGTCTTCTTCTAATGAGCCTACAGACAGAGATTGTGTTTGTTGGATGGATGGAAGACTGCAGGCAGAGCAGTTTAATGATGAAGCCATTGTACAGCCATTTCCGCCATGGCCTCTCTCACTCTCACTTCACCGGGTTCTTCAAGTACCAATAAAAGAATCCACCCCTAAAATAAAACCGCTGCTTCCAAGCGTCTCAGGTGACATCCCTAGATCCCTACTGTGGTACAAACCTTGATATCTGGTCGAGGTAACATGCTGCCTCCCCTTCAACCGTCCTGAGCTCGGCTACTGTCTCCTCCTGGATCGACACTCCGAAGTTGTTGCCATCCTCTATCCGGGGGATGAGCAGCTGAACCCACATTTTCACCTTCATGAGAAGAACAAAAACAAATGAAAAGAGAGCACAACATCTCAGACACCGACAGAATTACTCTGTATGTTCCTGCTCGTTATGTTGTATTGTATTTTTAGGTCTTTGAGAGCAGAGAGACTTCACTTACCGTGTTACATTTCTCTATGAGCGTCCGGATCTCCGGTTTGACCTTTTCAATAAGATCGACGAGGTTTCCGTTGCTCTTCATCATCCCACCAGGCATGACGTAGACCTTGGTGCCAGGCACTGGACGACAGGGGAAGGAAAACACATGAACAAACCTTTCTTAAAATCAAGAGTTTTACCCAGTAAGAAGTCTCCCACTCACCCTTGTCCTCCCCACTTCCATCCTCTAGCTTTCTCTTTTTGGCGTTTTGCTGTGAAACAGATGAAAAACAGGGTGAGTCGCCGTGTTGTTTCACCTCCCCTCCGCACAGACGTTTGCCATGATAAGCATGAGGATGTAGAGCCTCACCGCTTCTAGTCCATCCTGGAGGTTTGAGAGCAGGATGGGGTCCGGCACCGTCAGGTTTATCTCAGAGTGAATCTCCTTCAGTTCAGTGATGTTTATGATCGGATCCTGGGTACAAAAAAATCTTTGTGAATAAATCAAGATGAGTGACATGATGATATTCTACAAATCATGTGACCATATGATATCTATCCTTTAGATATGTTGGATATTTTGTTGGAAAAGAGACGGCTTTAAGACAATACTGATAATTATATCAACGTCATGGAGCAATTTCACTTGTCAAGTATTTAATTTATCCGTAAACCGTTGGTGAAACAATATCAGCCCATTGGTTTGACATTGTGAGGATATAATGTGAATAAAATCACAAATCCTGACCATTTATCTGAACCTGTAAAACCACACAGGTGTAGTTGGATGATCACACACCTTAAGGAAATGATCGAGTTCCAGCAACTTCTTTGGGAAAAAATTTGCTACTAGATCCTCTGCCTGAAACAGATGCAAAACCATTTGATTGTTACTTGTAAACCAGGCAGGTGTGGACAGCTGTGCGAGTGCTGGCATTACTTTTTGATTTTATTCAAAACAAACAATACTTACCTCTGAGGTGATACGTTCCCTAAAAGCATCAACCTGTAAAAGCACAAATATCATCAGGTCCAATTAACAAAGCCAGTTCTCCATGAACACAGATACAGGGTTTATAAGAGAGGCCTACAAGTCTACAAATGTGGCTTGTTGAGTAAAAACATCTGAAGCCGGTATCAATACGCTTGTCAGGTGGGCTAGCTTGGCAGCTAAAGGCCTTCTTTTGTCCATGTGATCCTCCACCAGCAGCCACTATTTATCCACACAGCGCAGCAGTACAAACTTCATCCATAACGTCAAGGCGTTACTGTCAACGCGACAGAACCCAGGTCGGAAGGTCTGACAGGTGTATTGTCCCGGGCGGGAAACAAGCCGGTTCGCCGCCGTTAGCTTAGCCTTAACTGAGCGCTCACATCATGCTACAACACGCTAGCAAACAAATAGAAACAACTACGTCATATAACCTCTAGTGGTGTTTCCCAAATTCAACCCGTACCTTTTTTTTAATTTCCTTGTCCACCTTGAGAAGTGAAGACATCTTATGCTGTCAAATGGGCGAAGAACTATGACCCCCGTAACAGCATTAAATTCAGTTGGAAAAACGTGTGGCTTACTGCTCGCCAGCCACACTTGTGAGCTTAATGATGACGACGTCAACGTGCGACGATGCGCGGCGGTGTCTTGAGTGCGCAGGCGCTGAAACGTCACCGTATTTTTCCTCGACGCAGCTGACGATGTAAACAAGAAAAGACAGTCGAGGGCGACAGGGATCGAGCAGACCGGTGTCACCGCGAATGAAAAGCCTTTACATGCCCGTACACGGCCGTAATGGGGCTGCCTGTTACTATTAAAGTAAATTTTCGCGGCAATGTGAAGAGATTTGTGGCTCAGGATTTGGACAAGTTGGAGTGGGAATCGGTGGAAGCCTGGGTGAGTTGCTAGCAGAGCGTTTTGGCTAACCGCTGGCGCAGTTTGGTGAAAAGCAGGCCCAGTCATGGCCTCGACACTGGAAGTCACTACTGTTGCGACACATTGCGTACATATGAGGTAATTTGTAAGGTAGCAAATGGAGCACAAAATAAGCCAACAAGGGCTGGTGGTTGCTTTTTCCAGTTTAGTAAACATCCCGTGTTAGATACGGGAGCTACTACTGTAGCAGTGATGCTAGCTTCTATATTGACGTATTATAGTGTCTGTTTTGGAAATATTAAAATGCTGTTTGTTGTTTCACACCATCTTTCAGATTAAGGCGTCATTCGGAATCAACCACTTCCAAGTAAAGTACTTTGATGAAGATAATGAAGAGGTAAGGAAGTGACTATACATCTATTAAACTGCACTATTGTGATTTTAGGTCCATTTTATTAACGCTGAGCTTTTCTGCTCTTTATTTCAGATTTGCATAAATAGTCAAGGTGAGACTTCTTTAATGTTTCATCAGGGAAATGTGGCCCACGTTATTTAGAATATATTAATATAAAAACAGATATGAGAGATTTACATGGGATATACGGTTGTGTGTGGAAATATGAATTCATCACCAGTCTTTTCTCCTATAACCTTACTGTTACTTCTTGATTTTTGTTTTTATTTCAGATGAGTATGAAGAAGCGATGAAGGTACTGAGGAGCTGCTGGATTTCTTGTTGAGCAGTAAAGTCAGAGAGAAGTTTAACAACACGACGAGTAGAAAAAGGCAAAATATAAGACACGTTAGTGACAGCAGAACTATTCATGCTAATCGTATCTATATACAGGACAGTTGCAAATATATCTCAATAAGTGATGATGTGTAGGTAAAGGACAGAATGTGACAGGCTGTCACACATCAAATAGACTGTGTAGTTGTCTACATTGCCTCTTGAATGTCTAAAATCGTAGGTGTGTTTTGTTTATATCATTGTCCTGTGGTGATCCTACCAGAGTGCAGAGAAGCAAGGCAACCAGTTACACATGAACGTGTATAAGATGAAAGGCCAAGCCTGTGGGGGTCCACTGAAAACCGAGGTGAAGGAGCTGAAAGGAGACCTCCGACCCGCTCCCCCTTATCCATCCAGGGTCAAGACCGTCGACAAGGGCACACAGGTCACCCCTGAGCGAGAAGCTGTAAGGAACCAAGTAGACTCTCCTCCTCATCCTCTGACCTCTTTGTATTCTGATACACATCCTAGACACTTGTACATGTAGAGAGTTTGTATATTTATGCTCCGGAACCACATCTGAAACATGAAATTTAATTCGGTGCCCCACTCAGTCAGTGGCGGAAGTTTTTAGAGGATCTGTGGGGTTAGCTCATGTTGAATCAAGCAGCAAAGTAGTCTGATTTGATGTCTGAAGTCTGGTGCATTTTTACACAGGTACCTGTAAAGGACAGCAAAGGTAACAAACCAGAAGATGAACCTCCTCCCATGTGGTTCAGAGCGTACATGGAGAAGGTAAAGTGTCATGACGCATCTACATTTGATGCAAAGCAATAATACAATCTTGTATGATCAATGTTTGGTACGTGATTAAAGGGGACCTAATATTAAATATTATTATCTCATACATTTGTCACAATGTCTTATATGCATATACAACGTGGCCAAAGTTTTAAAAAATTTGAAATCTAATAGGCTCAGACGCTCTGAACTTTCACTTACCGATGTTTTCGTCTACTTCCGGATGTCTTTTATAAGGTCATCTGCTCCGGGCACAGTACACAGGGACGCTGCCCCTCTGCAGAGTTCCTGACCTTGGCCAATCAAACGAAAGTGGGCTTTTAGGGAGGGGGGGGCTTTAAAGAGACAAGAGCTAGAATGGTTTCAGAGGATGAACTGGGGAGCTGCATAAAGGGCCAGTATAAGATAATATGGATTTTTTAAAACTGTAAAGTTTCTTTATCGTAGTCCCAGAAAAGAGATTTAGAGCTGGATATCATCATCGCAGGTCCCCTTTTAATATTGTTGCCATCTAATTATAATTTGCCTTTAGCTGCCACTAACATAAATCAACCCTTTTAATTGTCCCAGTTTAAAGACGAGGTGGTGAAGGAGGTCGTGGAAAGGATGTGCAGCGACTTCTCTGGGCAGTGCTGTACCCATAAATCTTCTGATGTGCCCCCTGAGGCCATTGGGGCTAGTGGCGGTGTAATGGGACCCCGGCCAGGCCCCTCCACCTCAAATGGATCACTCGGGTACACCCCAAACTGCAGCAGCTGTAACAAACCCACCTCTGAAGGGGCCTACAAATGCAGGTATGCTATGAGGCCTTTGTGAATGATCAAGTTTGAGGAAACATGCTGTTTTAAAGAGTAAAGTTCAATCAAGATATCTTCTGATCAATAAGTGATGGTGCTGTCGCTTTTCCAGTCTACAAGCAGCTTTTAAGAGACTTCCTGTTAATGTTAATCTTTTAACTAGCTCTTTTCTCTGCCAGCGTGTGCCCGTCCTGCATCCTGTGTGAGATGTGCCGACACAGCCATGACCCAAGCCACAACCTTGTGAGAACCAAGACGCCTCTCTCCATCCCTGAGCACGGGATGTCAGGAGAATTAAGGTGAACCCACGAGAATGGAAATAAATTGTCCTGCTTCTTGAAACTTCTTCACTTTTTAACTTCTTTGCTATCACTTGGTCTTTTACTTGAAAGAAGGAAAGAAAAACGCATAGAAATAGATGCAAAGCTGGAATGCAAACTGTTCTAGAAGCTAGGTTAACTCATGAATTATTAGTGTTTTTATTTTTGGTTAATAAACTCTTGATAGTCAACAAATAGGTCTTCCTGATAACATTCCAAACCAGGTTCCCAAGGCGAGGAGACAGGACAGTGCGCAAGGCCGAGCGACAGCGCCTCAAAGCTGAAAGGAGGCAGCTAAGAGCCGAAGTGAAGGAGATCAAGAAGAAACTGAGACTGGAGAAGAGGGGCCTGCAGTGGAGCGGGCCCCCTACCTCAGGCAGAGCCAACCTGACTAACATGGCTTCCGCCTCCACCCAGGCCCCAGCCCTGCCCCCACCCGCTGCCTCAGAAACAGCCTCAGGTCCAGCCCCAGCCCAAGGTCCCATCCCTGCCCCGGCCCCTGATCCCCAGGCCTCCAGTCCAGAGTAAGCGCCACCTTGGAAGGGCGTCCCACAGTGCTGGGTACCTCGAACCCAGCATGGATGCAAAAAAAAAAAAAAAAAGTCTTTTTTTTTCCCAGAAAAGAAATCAAAATATGCCATCTTTGTATTCTAGTCTGTTTGAGTGTATCGCTGGCTGTTCTGGGGTGGTGGAAAATGTTGGAACTACCTCAATGTGAAAACTGCTGCTGCTTCATAGATTTTCTAAGAAAAAATGCTTTTGAGCTGCAAAAAAAAAATCTGGGGTCCTGCTTTTTTGATTCGTAGAGAACAAAAGAGATGGGTATTAAAAAGGAAACCAGGGCTATTTTCAACAATGCTCTGTACACTTGAAACTAGGGGTCCTGGGGTCTCGCACACGTCCTTGGTGCCCACTATGGCTGCCTTGTTTCTGGATGAAAATCTGCCTGACGGCACCCGTCTGGAGCCTGGTACCAGGTTCATCAAATACTGGAAGATGAGGAACTCGGGCACTATCAGCTGGACATCAGAGACTAAGGTACCCCTCCCACTCGTCGAGAGGGCAGGCTCCACTCAGTCTTTGCCCCCTGCTTCTCTTCCTCTTTGAGTCTTCATTCAGCTTATCCACTAACACCAGCTAAGATTTCTTACCCAGCCTGTTACAACACAAATAATTGTTTTCTGTCTGAGCTGTTTTATTATTTGACTTCTGTTGAGTTTCTGTTGTGGTTCTTAAGTCTGTGTCATTGTTTGAATGTGTGTGTGCGTGCTTGTCCGTCACTTGAGCGCATGTGTTTATTTCTGTTGTGACTTCGGTTGCATGCTGTTGTCTTTGTGATTTCTTTTCGCATGCCTATTCCTACTTTGTGTGTGTGTGCGTGTGTGTGCGTGCACCCAGCTGGTGTTCATGTGGGGGAACCTCGGCCTGGCGTCAGAGGAGAAGAGGGAGGTTCCGGTCCCATCGCTGCTCCCCGGAAAAGTGGGTGTGGTCAGTGTGGCCTTCGTCGCCCCTGTGATGGAGGGGACGTACACCTCCCACTGGCGGCTGGCGCACTGCGGGTGTCAGTTTGGTCCCCGCGTCTGGTGCAGCATCGTGGTCGAACCCACCAACGGCCGCAAAGCGATTGAAGATCAGAGCAAACGACTGGCAAGTCTGCTAACCGATGACACGCTGCAGAGCTCCTTCACATTACAACATTGTAGAAATAAATCTGTTGTCTCTATAAAATCTAGGGTGTCAGGTGTTTCCAAATATGTGTATGAATCGTCTAAAGTAGGAAGGCTCATCTCTGGCTGAACTCATCATAATAATAATTCTTCTCATGGTGCCCACCTTGTTGTGTTCCTCAGAAGGAGCAGGTAAAGCCAGTGGAGAAGGAGAAGGATGTTTGGTCCAAGGACAGCGGCGCTGGCTTGTCTGTAGACCTCAGCCATGAAGACTTCTACTTCCCCTCAGTCGACCTGCTGACAGCTCAGGTGAACATTCAGGAAGCTCCGAACGGCATCTGGGATTAATAACTGTACAAATATTTCATAGAACGTCGGCATTCGTTCTTCTGAATCTCTTCTGTGTTTTCTTTAGGATCTACTGTCATTTGAGTTACTGGATATAAATATTGTGCAGGAGTTGGAGAAGGTTCCTAACAACACGCCTGTTGGTAAGCAATAAGAAGCTTTAGATCTCACAGACAGAATCATGACCGTCTCTGTAGCGGTTTCTATCTGCTCCGCCTGCGTTTGGTTTGGTCACATTCACTGTTTCTCTGAATCAAAAGCGAAGCAGGGCGAGTTTGGAGACCTCGGCAGACGTATATGTCTGGCAATATTACCGAAAGTATTCTTATATTCCTGAGTTTCTCCACCAGTATGTACATGCTTCCTCCTCGGCCCTTTGCTCCTCTCCCTCCGACCTGGTATTTCTTTGCGTAATCCTGCTTGGTGGAGAAACTGCCTCTGAGACGTTTTATCTTCGTGATCTCGTCTAAAGAATCTCGTTAAGTGACCTGAATGAACTTCCTGGGTGTGATGTGTTAAACTTGTTTTGACCTCCTTCCTAGACTTGACACCCTGTATATCCCCTCTGCCCCATGATGCACCCGTGTTGGAGAAGGCCATAGAAGAAGCAGAGGTCACAGGGGTGCGAAAACTCTTTGGTAAGACAGTTTGTTCACTGCGGAGCTGCTCAGTGTGTGAATGTGAAGTAGACTAGAGATGAGAAGGAGGAGCGAGTGATGCTCTTACCATAGTTTTGGTATAAAAACTTTGAGGCTAACCTCTTGCCTGGTTGTTGTATTTTGGTCAGGAGTGAAGCTGAGGCACCAGAGGGAGCTGATGGAGCCTGCAGCCCTGGAGGAGGAGAGGGAGGAGGAGATCAGTGGAGCCCAGTTCCTCTGTGAGACCGTCATCCGCTCCCTCACGTTGGAGGAAGCCCCTGACCACAGACCTCCGCGTAGAGTCCAGCACATCAGCCACAAACCACAAGGTGAGGAGCTGAGGGGGAACCAAACAGATTTATTAGATTAGTAATCAAAATGCTGTGTAACCAATGAAGTGTGTTTCTGTTTCGTCCTCGCAGTTGTCCCCCGGGGCCTCTGCTTTGAGAGGGCAGCGGCGGCGGAGAAGATGGAGGCGTTGCACGAGGGAAATGAGATCAGCACCATCAGAAGTGAGACTTTAGCTCCACCTCCCGACACATGTATGAACCACATCACCCAGGAGGAGGAGGAGGAAGGTGAGAGAGAAACTCCTGGATTTCACTTTTTGCTATAATTCCACCTCCAATATATACAAACTCATGATTTTATTTCTGAACAAAAAAAAAAGCTCTGCCTGAACCGGAGAATGAAAACCTGCTCATCAGTTCCCATCCTGATAACGAGGATGAGGAGGAGGTCGTGGTCTTGGAGGACGTGCAAAGCGTGAAGGATGCTGAAGAAGAGAATGGGGGTGGAGCTAAAGGAGAAGACTGGGATGAGGTGAGCATGGCGTTTGTACGGCCATGAAACACCTGAAAAAGTCCCAGTAAACAAATACATGAAAAGATCATGAGCTCAAATGTCTCTTCTAATTGTCCTTGAATGTCTCAGGTCAGCAGTCAGACCTCCTCAGAGTCCTCCTGCGATGATTACATCATCGTCCTCCCCGACTGCTTCGACACCAGCCGTCCTCTGGGGGAGTCCATGTACAGCTCCGCCATGTCGCAGCCTGACGATGCTGCCGCGGAGCCCTCAGACAACCAACAGGAGGATGAGGAAGACGATGAGCCGGGCGGGGGGACACCAGAGACAGAGAGGCCGGAGGAGGCAGAGGTGGCCGCCGCTGAGGATGCCACAGCAAACACTTGGCCTCCACCTGCTCCTCCCATCCACAGCAGTGTGAACCAGATGCTGTGTGCTTCACAAACCCTGGACGCGGTGACGCTCACCCCCGAAGTGGTGCTGCCGCCACCGCAGGTCCTGCCAGACCCCCTGCTGCCCCCGCCGGCCCTCTACTCACCCAGGTCAGATGAGAGGTCCTGGTTCACTGCTTTGCAGAGTCCTGCTTTCTGCTTCCCTTCTCTTTTGATTTGTTTGAGAGTTGAATTGTCTCCTGTGTGTTCCAGGTCTGAGGCGCTGTACCTGGCCGAGGACCCCGGCCCCGTGGCCCCTGAAACCTACGAGCCACACCAGCCAAGGGTCCATCTAAATGGTGAGTTTTACTGAGTATGAAGTGAATATCACAGTCTCAGAGGCTCACGGTACATAAATACAGTAGCCAAACAACTTTCGGTTCTGTTGGTAGCAGAGACGTTATGTTAGTCTGCTGCTGGGATTCGTTGCTTCAGCAGAAAGAACTGTTCCCCTCCTACATTACGTGTGTATTCTGTTATTTCCTCTTTTTTTTATCAATTTTTTCGCAGTATCAACTGGTCTGTCACGATCTGCAGGCTCAGCATCCAGTGCCTTTGAGACATATAACCCCAGACCCGGCAACGCGCTGCAGCCAAGGTGCAAAACAACAAGTAAAACTTACGCATATTAACTTTTGCAGAAGGAGAACGTTTCTCTTTTCGTTTCGTATGTCTCTAGTGTGATGCACCGCTGAACAAGTATATATTTTGTTTTACCCGCCATAACCGCTCCCTTGTCTTTGTGCCAGGGGCCAAGGAGGCATCACCGAGGGGCTCGTCAAGGGAGCGCTTTCTGTGGCGGCGTCCGCTTATAAGGCTCTCTTCACTGGACCAAACTGTTCCATACAGGTAGAGGAAATCTTAGTCAACGGAAATGTGTCTGACAGCGGGGGAGAGGAGCAGCCGTACACATCACAGAGATGATGGGATTGACTCATTGAGCACCTCTGCAGTTGGCGGCTGCTCCTCCCAGCCCTGAACATGATGGATTAGTCATGGAAGTCTATTTAGAGGAGTGTCTTTTCTCCTGAAGGTATGGAGATTGTATGTTCTCCTCGTGCCTGCGTGGGGTTTCCTCCGGGTGCTCCGGTTTCCTCCCACACACCTAACATCATTAGTTTAGCTGTTGCAGCTTGTGTTTCACTGTGGACTAAACCACACTCTCCATGATCTCCCCAGCGAGGCATCGACCCAGCCACCCGGCAGAACCCGTCCCTGATGGCGATGCTGCTGGAGATGGGCTTCAGAGACCAGCGGCTCAACCAGCGGCTGCTGAGGAAGCACCGATACAGCCTGCTGCACACCGTCAACGAGCTGGTGCAGATGGCCGAGGACAGCCAGAACAAAGCCGTGGACGCTCGGCACTGATGGAGGGAAAGTTGTGGGAAGAGTCCGAAAAAACAAGGAAGTGATTTGACTTCTTTTAAACACGTTTTAAAGAGAAATATTTAAATTCTGAGCTGCGTGTCGCTCGTCCTGTCCAGTGTCTGGATTTTGGAATTTTTGTTCGATTTGAGTCGAGGAACCTGTTGAAGGTTCCCTGTGATTAATTTGGATTTAAGGGTGAAACATCAAAAGAAAAGGGGAGCATTTATTTCCAGGACACTGGAAGGATTCATATACAGCTTCTCCTGCTTCTAATTCAGCGTTGATTCATTTCAATGAAATCTAATCCTATAGGCACTCGTAGATTTTGGGCTTTAGAGCTTTAACTGTCCGTCAGAAGGAGCCGGCGCCGTAGTTCTGACCGGATATAAACGTGTACGCTTCGACTTCCCATCGTGCTGTTTGTGTGGCCGTCGTAGCTGCTTCCTCCGGCTCTGAGAAATAATCACCGTCTGATTCCGGCTTGGTTAGATTTTACTCGCAAGTAGTGAACAGTGAAGATAGATATTTGTTGAATGTCCTAGAAAAAGAAAAACGTTCTGAAAAAGCCGGCTGTTATTTCAGGCGATGCTGCTGAAGCTGCGGGAACATTCCGGCTGTTAAAGGACGATTACGGTGTTTTTTTTTTTATAAACCTGGGTCCAAAGAGTTCCTGCTCCTAAAGAACTACTTTGTTCCTATAACCGGCTTATTGAGCGATGAGTGAAGTGGGGGCATGACTCTGGAGTGGCTGTCTAGATATTGAAAGGTCACCAGTTCGATCCCCGGCTCCTCCAGTCTGCAGCCGCTCCGCATGCCGCCGTGCACTGACGGAGAGTTTTCATCCACGTGAAGCACAACCAGCCTTCAGCATGTCCCTGCAGATGTAGTCAGACACTGATAATAACAAACACGTCCTCCCTTTGACACCAGTTTCTCCCCAGCAGACGCCGTGCTGGTGTTCTTGCTCAATTCTGGACGGGTTTCAATAATTGCTGACCCAAAAAAGATGTGAAATAGGGGCCCAGGTTTAAAAAAACAACAACCGCGGACTGATCCTTTAAGGCTCAGCGATGCAGTAAGTAGGAACAACGAGCAGGTTATTGATCATCATAGTGAAATCAGCCTAAACAATGCAATCTTCTTCTGTATCAGAGTACTGTTATTTTAGATGTTGACATGTGGAATGTATCAAAAAAACAAACAAAAAAAACTGTCCGAGCGGAAAGACCATTTCTTTTTTTTTCTTACTGCATTTTAGGAGACGCCTGCGTGACGGGTGGAGGCGTGTTGTCAACCCACCGGGTCATTTAGCACTTATAAGAAACATTCCTCACTCTCTTAACCAGTTTGATTTTACTGCATCGCCTTTATGAAACATGATTATTAGTTCACTGATGATTTGACGTGTGTGCGTGTGCGTGCATGTGCGTGTGTGTGCGTGTGTGTGTGCGTGTGTGTGTGTGTGAACAGCAGCACAGGCACTATGCTAACTCTATAATCTCATCAAAGAGCTTCTCACTCAAGGTCTTAGCATGCA
>CAAKHC010018795.1:0-12188 GCA_901007825.1 Macroramphosus scolopax
CATAGTTCATGTTCCTCTTCTGCTCTTTGCTCTGTGTCAGGTGAGGTATTTTTAATGGCCCTGGAAAAGATGGAGTGAATCGGCTGCAGCTGTGTCTCTACTTATTGGAGTTAACTTCCTCTCGATGGAGCTCCTCAACCGGCGGCGGTGGTGGAGGAAATGGGACGATACGTGAGGAGCAGCAGCCCAGACCGGCTGCATCGATCTCATTCTTTCAGTCGCTCTACCTGGACTGCACCATTAGTAGAATCCTGACAGAAACCAATGTGACAGCTTATCAAACAGTCTCATGTCATTAATGTAGTTGACATGTTGCCTTGCAGCTTCACGACTGCTGCGGTCAGTTTCTGTCAGGTGGTACGAGGTGATCGGCGGACGAGCTCTCACCGGTCTTTCTCTCCGCTCCCCTGCTGCTTTAATTATTGCAACCACAGGGATTATTTTAGCGTCAGCGGTGGGAAAATTTACACTCACCGGGGGAGTCAAGCAGGATGAAACCCTGACAGATAATACCTCAGATCAGGACGATGAGGATACGCACAGCGTGATTCAACACCTGCAGAGCGGCTGACACAGGTCTTTCTATAACATCTTAAACAAGTTATATTCTATACTTTATCAGACGTCATCAGAGGGAGCACTGATGAAAGAGTTTGGTTTAACTCCTTGTGAGCTCCCAGTTTTCAGACCCCACGAGTCCCCTCACACACACACAAACACACTTCCAGCCACTGAAACAGCATTTAACACATGCAACAATCTGAATGGAGGCGAGAACAATGACACAGCGGTTAAAGCTTTTAAGCCTCGTCTTCATTTGTTAACATCGTCTCTGCGCTGAGAGCGTCACAGAGCACCATTTTTCTTCATGAGGAAACGGGAGTATTAGTGTACATTGTAGGTCGTGAACACTTTATTTTATACCTGTTGATAACACGGACTTCCTGGGATGGATCACATACCAGGAGATGATTAAATGAGTCGAGGAGAAAAATCAAACCTTTCAGCCCGTCGTGGGTTTTTTCCCAGCATGCATTGGGCGATGTAGCGTTCATCTTATCTGATGGTTAATTCGAATTAAAAAGAAATCAAGAGATTGTCGTGTTTGATTTAAAACAGGACAGGATGGAGGCAATAAAACATGAATATTTAAATTTGGTTAATTCTAGTTAGATTCACTGAGAGGATCTTTGGGGGCCTGTGCTTCAATTTTAATTATAAATCAAACAAAATGCTTCTGATTGTACCTCATGACACCTCATTTTGCTCTGATGTGGTATAAAACAGGATATTTGATTTCAAATTTAAAATCTTTAGAACGTGATTTTTATATTATGCCAAAATAAATCAATGCAGAACGTCCATGCACAGCAGGATGGATCAGCCGCTGTGATTCATCTCCGACACGTCATTAACCGAAGCAGCTTCCCCTGATGAGGCAGGACGTGCTGTCTGCACACAAACACCCACAGCCAGTGATTTCATGCTGCTTCCTCATCGACTTGTTAACTCTTCCACAACAAGAAGGAACGTGTCAGACAATAACGATCAGGATGTAAAACATTCAGGTATTAAATCATCTTGGTTCAAGTGTTTTTGAAACCACCGGCCTCCCAGGAGCTGCTCTCTGGTGAGTCGGCCAGACATCAGCACTTGATCAGGGTCCAGGGCTGCCTGCAGCGACCCAGCCCCACCAGCTGGTCGGGGCAGCTTCACCATGCAGCGACACGGCAGGACGGAAAAGACTGGAACAGGTTCCTCCAGCACTGTCCAGAGACCTGCCGGTAATACTCAGGTGGCAAAACAACAAGGACTCATCTTAACATAATCCAAACACTGAGAAGAAAATAAACATTGAGGGACAGAGGGACGTGTCTGCGCTGCAGTGGAGGAGTCGCATGCTCCTGTGGAGGCTCGGCACCTCCATGAGCAACTGTTCAAATGCACTGGAAGCCTGTCAAACTGGGAAGATCCCAGTTGGAAAGTAGGAGGTTTTCAGAGCATAGAGAGGAAACATGTTTAAGTAACTGCGGTGTTAATTGGGGTCACACTCATTAGTGCAGGTGATGTGATGTCAAACGATACGTCGCAGTTTAATTTCATCATTATTGTCTTCGTCAGTCAGTGAACAGCTACGGACAAACTGTCAGTACTGCAACTGACGGAAATCTGTGGACTTCCAGAGCTTCATGTTTGGTTTATATGAGTGGTGACGAGCTTGTTAGAAGGAATGACCAACTCCCAGCTGACTGAAACTAAACAAAGACTCAGTTGCACCAATTTATTTTGTCAATCAAAACAAAAAAAGACCAAAATGAATTGGAGAAGCTGAGACTCGGCTTGCCGAGAGCTGACGTACCTCTGTGTGTGTTTGTTTGTTTGTTTGTTCGTCGAGTCCTGCGGGAGCCTAAATATGTGAAGTCCCATGCGAGGCTGCTCAGCATCTGCCCACAGAAAACTCATTTTCTACACTCTGTGTCCGCCCCGGAGCGATGCCACAGTTCATGTTCGGGGGGGAAATTCAAACACGTCACACAACAAGGACGGCTTAAAGATGTTTAATGTCACGCCGGGTATACGAATATAACCAAGAGAAAAACTTTGGCTGTCATGCTCCAAAAAAAAACTACAATAGAATCAATTGAAACTGTTGATTGGAGTCAGTGATGGAAAAGATGTCTTTAGTCAAGGAAACAGGAATAACAATTAAAAGTCCTGCAGTCAACATGTTAAAATACTGTATTAGCAGGGAATTAATTACCCATAAGGTGTATTTTATACAGTTATTAATATGATGGAATAACTTTTAACAGTGTTTTGATGTTCAGTGTGTCTAAATGAAGCAAAGCACTGTGAACTCTTGACGGCTTACAAACTTCATAACACTAGTTTAGTTTGCTAATTAGTGATGTCTCACTATGGTCTGATACACAAGCTCTAATTAGCTTCTCAACATGTCGTCATTTAACCTCTCTGCACCGTCAATTCCTGACTTTTTTTTCTTCATTTCTCTGTGGCAGTAATTCATTTTGACAGGCCCACAAAAATACCAACTAATTCCTTTTCTTGTTGTTTTATTTGAAATTAAACTCACTTATCTCTGGTGACACCAAATCGTGCCATAGTTCCAATCCGTAAGGTCCGAGCTAATCAATACAGCTATTAAGACCATAGACTTGTCCCTATTAAAATCCAACTGCTTATACAGTAAATTTGATTGTCTGTCATCTTACGTTGTGTTTTTTTGGATTGCCTCGCGCTCCTCATTCGATTCGCTGTCATCAATTGGTTTCGTGCTCAACTGATAAGAGGATTGTTGAACTTGCAAGAAAACGTTCAAAGATGAAGCCAGAGATAAGGAGGAAGTGAAAATCCATTTATGCTCTGGATTAATTTCATGCAAGGGAAGAATCCCGGCATCAATGGTAAAGAACCTCAACATTACACATAAGTTAAGATGGTGCCAAGACCGTCCTCATCCTCCCCTACATAAGGTAAAACCACCCAAGCTGTGCATCCTGACAACACCAACACTGGATACATTCCAACACCACTCCCTCCCTCAGTCCCTCATATTGTGGGTACTCCCTTCACTCTGTCTGCCGCAAGGATGAAGATGCCATCCGATAAACTAGAGGAGTGACATTGCTGCTGACTTTATTATTTTTCTATATCTTCATCAAGAATTTATTGTCGTCTTCGCAGAACATATTCGAAACAGTACTGATAGTGGCGGCGTGAAAGACTCGGATCTTATTGAAGGACGGATATCATCAGAACTGTCTGCAGGCTGACATATATTTCATTTCATATATTTTGTAGTTAAACCTCCTCCCTGTGATGGCTCAAGGTGTTCCCTTCTTCCTGACTGGAGTTCATCCCAGGCAGCTTCACCTGATGAGGGTCGGGTGATTCAACAGCCACAGCAGTTAAAAAACAGAGGCGTCTGGCGTGCTGGGCTGCCTGGAATTTTAGATTTTATTATGTTATTTCATTTGATTTGCTCTTGTGTATACAATCCTTTTAATTGTTGCCTCACAGCCTGGTTGTAGTGATGATGCAGTGACCACCTCCTTTTAGGATCCGTCCCCATAACTACTCCGTGTGACGGACCCCTGAGCCTCTCCATGTCCCGTGAGTGTTTGGGCTCAGCTTGCAAGAGCGAGATTTTTCAGAGCAGTACTCCCCAGAGGAAACCTCTTCCTCACTGGGACAGATGAGGTTTTCATATGTAGAAATCCTCGAAAGAAAGCACAATTCTGTCCGACCAACAGTGCAGGTGCTGTCATTGACAGCCTTTAGGGTCAGTGGGATTAATAGCTGGAAGGTAAACTACAGCTCAAAACGAGACATTTACAGCCACAAATGCACAGTAACACACATAGAAAACCCTCATGATGCACGGGCAGAGCTCCTCTCTGCACCACTGGACGCTCTGCCTCACGCATGGATGCTCTGGTAGAGAGATGGATCTTCCAGGAGCAAGCCACCGGTAAAAAGATCTCTCATCCCTCTGAGTAGTTCTGATGTTCCCTTTTACTTCCCACGATGCTGCCTTACAGGCAACGCCACAGAAGACAACTAAAGTCAGATCAATAACCAACTCATTGATGTTGATGCAGGTCCAAGATGGGAGACATCAGAGAAGATCCGAGGAGATGATGATGCAGAATTAAACACAAAGCACACCAACACCTGCTTAAACCATTTCCCCTGCATCTAATATGACTGATCTGTATTTCAGGTGTGTGTCTCATCCACTTAGCTCCCACCAGAACCGTGATGTTAGAGGAGCTTGAATATCCATGCTGAGCAGAATGCAAAGCAGAGGATGAGCGTGTGGACGGCCGAGAGGCCCGGCGCGCTTCTGTCTCCCTGTTTATGTTGCGTCTCAGTCGTCACCGTGCAGGACGCAGCGTCCGGTCCAATGATTGCATTTTGTAGCTTCTGTGTCCACATAACAAAAACATACAGTGTCGAGTTTATTTGTGAAACCGCAACAGATAGATGTTTTCTGAAGTTTCTTAATAAGCCGTGGAAAACTTCACTTTATTAGCAATTAATTGACTTGAATACAAAAACAGTGACATTGTTTCAGAAGAATATTTCTTAATAGAAGAAAACAACTTAAATGGGCAGTTTAGTGAAAGCTTGGCGAGATGTTTCCTCTAATGACTCACAAGTCAGCAACTCCTGATTAGAAGCAAACAACAACCAGGAGCACCGCTGCAGAAGACGAGGGTGTAGAAGAGGAATAATAAGAATAATAATTGCATTCTTCATTAAAAGTGAATTTCACAGTTTCTACAATGGGCTTCTCGTCTTTGTCTGACTCTGGATGTTAGGTGAGGCAGTCGTGTAGGAAACATTGAGCACTGCGGGGGGACGAGAGGACGGAGTCTTTTAATTATCACGGCTGAACAAACAAACAGCACTACACAGCCACCATGAAGGAAACTGCACACGTATCTGCTGACTGTAGGGCCGTACATCTGTTCCATGTAGTGGAGGCAAGTGGAACCAAACAGAGATCGCAGAGGCAGACAGGTACCGAAGAAATGTTTTAATAAACACGAAGGTGCCAGCGAGGAAGCCGAGCTAATGAAAACGCAAAGCAATCGAGCAAGCGGGACGAACTAACAAGACTCGAAAGGTAAATCCTGAAAGCACGACTGCACTGAGACCTCACTTCCAAGCAGAACGAAAGAGCCTGGTGAGAAACGACAGGCTGAACTGAACAGACTGAGTCAGACGCAGGACACAGGGCCAATCATTCAGGTGTGAGAACGTTTGGAGCCGATTGGCTGAAGAGACGAATGGAGCAGAGCGGGCGAGGATTAATTAACACAATGACAGGAAGTTACACAAGATGAGACCCACGGGGGGGGAAGCCAAATCTAGTGCGCTCGGCCTCTGCCAAGGCCGACAGCCCACCCTTCATCTGAACGCCTCATATGTCTGGATGCACTTTTCCATGCATAACTTCCCGAGATATTATTAACGTCCCGTTAACACTACAGACAGTCACTTCCCAGCATGCCGCTCTGCACTGCTAAGATTCACATTTTAAACCACAATCATTTTTTTGTAATCCTGCTGACAGACGGGCGACCGATGGAGAAACACTGTTTGTTGCTATGTTAAACGCACCTGCCCCGAAATTCTACGGCTTATTCCTTGACCCCTGATACACCCGTTCCTCTAGGTTTAGTGGAGCTCATACCACAACAAACTATTGTTGTTGAGTATAGTCTTTGAAAGAATCATCTCACCCTTAATCAGGTTTTCAGCTGCTTCGTTTTCAACCTCTCGTCTCCTGTTTTGATGTTATTATGATGTATAATTGAACATCTGGCCAACAGTCGAATATTAGCGAATGGCACAGCAATCATGAACAACGTGCCTCCTCCCTGTATGTAGGCTCACCTGCCAGCTCTTTGTCGGCAGCCTGATTAGAAATGTGATGCACGGCTGCACCATTAAAGAGCTCGGGCACATTTAACGCTAGTGGGTCTGCATAAACCTCCGGCAGAACAGCCCCTCTTGCATCCAAACACTCCCTCCCACTTTGTTTATCTCTCAACATTTTTTAAAATCATCCTTTATAGGGACAAGTGTTTGTAGGGACAATTAATGTGACACCAACCGCAGGCGGGTAATTCTGGTAATTTAGGCGTTCTGGCCCAGGGAGCCCAGCGGTATGGTAATTAAGCTGTGGCTTCAACACCAGTCACATCCAAGGGAAGTGGAATATCATGATGTAGAACAGAAACCATTCCCGGACCCCTGTTGGTGTCTTCACATGTGATATTAAATGGATTCCCTGTGGAGTCACAAGCCAGCCTAATTAAACAAGACTGAACCTAAGAGTGTCATACTGCTGCGATGAAGGTGGAATGATTCATATGTTTATACTGAGTGAGATCACATAATGTCTACATGTATAGTTCTACCTGAGGTACTCGACTACAAGAATACCAGATGGGATGATGGTCAATATTAGAACAGCAGTGATTACAGGAGCTCTCTGTCTGCAGTGTGGCAAAAAAAAAAAAAAAAAAAACACAAAGAAACAGAGAGAGAAAAGAGGAAGAGTTTTTCAATTTTCCGCCTGTCTTCCCCCTGGTTTGATCAGCACTTGCTGCTTCGCCACTCGGTTATGCTTCAGTGCCGGCTCCGGAACAGGAGTGATTTACCGGGGGCTGGTCTCTCCCACAGCCCGCCCACCTCTGTCCTCCGGGGTTTCCTGCTCACAACTCCTTAGTAGAACCTCAGGCATGTACACGCACAATGACATGCAGAGAAAGAGAAGCCTAAGAGACTCTGAGCACTGGGGTGACAGTTGTAAGCTGCTGATGGTTTGGAGAACTGGACCTTCTTAAGGACCTTTGAACTGTGTGTTCCACAGACACGAGTAGTGAGTTTGCTTAATTTTAATTTTTGTAAATGTAGAAACATTTACCGATGTATCCACTGATTCTGACCACCGCTTAGAGAAGCAGAAGATGTCTCTCTGCTATTTCAGTTATCTATATGAATGTCTGCCTGCATGGAGACTTAATTAATACGACAATATAAATTTGAGGACAAAAACAGTGTCATAATTTCCACACTTGCATGTTCTTTGGTAAAAATGTAAATGAAAATACAATAATCCAAATTTGCATATTAATTTTCACATCGTAACAAGGGCATTAAGTGGCGATATTAAAATAAAAATGATAAACCTGTTTGTTGAATGACTGATATTTAGTTATCCCTCGATTTGCAATTGGACAATATTCCAATATTGATTGAAATTTCAAAATTAAATTGCAAATAAAGATGAAAAGAGTCACATTTTCGCTTTGTGCAAGCGTTACTGAACTCACAATCAAAATTATAACAATAATCATTGATGAAATAGAAACTAAATAAATCTAAATAGCAGGTTTTTCTTCTGCACTCCGTCGTGGGTCCTGTGAAGCAGCAGGGTGATCAGCTTCCTCCTCCAACCTTCATTAGTTTCTCTGTGAAGCGATGATCAACAGCTCCAGTTCAATGAAACAACCATCCTTGACTACATCTGGCCCCAAGTTTCTTCTTTACTACATGCGTCACCAATCTTAGACAAAGCCACAAGGTGAAAGAATGAGACAGTAATGCTTCTGCGTCATCCATGACACATGGCTACAGAAAGACTGGAGGTTTTAAGAGCATCAAACGAATCTCCTTTTATACCTGCAACAGGGTAAGTGCGTTCAAATCCATTACGCTGTCGGGCTCGAAGGTGCTCCTTTACTCTTCTTGTCTTGTTATTTCTCTGCTGATATGAGAGGAGACAGCTGTGAACATAGTTTCAAGCCTGCAATGCCTAGTGGTGTTATCTAATCACCATGACAGGAAAATAAATCAGCACTCACGGTAGCATAAAGTTAGATTATAGTCAGATCTCATTATTCGTAAGAGACCTGTGTGAGACAGCGTCGCCACAGATCCTGGACCCTTGCACAAACACCTAATCAGTGTTTGTGTATGTACATCATACCGAGTTATCTCCCCCGAGGATTGTATGAGCTACCTCTGAGAGCTCCTGCTGGTATTATACGCACATTCCTATTTGCAGAAGAGAGAAGTCATTACTGTCCTCACACAAGCCTCTTGTGTAAAAGCCGGAGGTGCTATTTTATTCCACTGACTCATGAGGTGCAGCGGAGACGTTAGCCAGAGGGGGCGACTCTCACATATGCACATACAGGCAGATTCATCACTTAAACGAGCGCACGTGCTACGGTAGAGTATGTCAGCAATGCAACATGCAAATAAATGACATCCTCTGTGGTAGAGAATCAAAATGAGAACATCCGTGACTTATAGATCAACACACAAGTGGAGAGCATGAGCGTGGGCTCCGGTTGGTGCTGACAAAGCATGAGTGGAACGGTGTGTCTGAACTCGTCCCCACTCTACTGTGGGAGTGGGCGAGGGGCAAAGGGTGATGCAGGCGGAGGCAAATTCTCACTTCCCTGCTTGAAACAGTCGGCAGCTCCGTGGTACTTTAAGTCCTGGCAGCCAAGGCCTTCCCTTCTACACAGCCTGACCCAGAATCCACTGCGGGGGAGATGTGAGCTCAGACTGTTGGGATCGCCTACTGTTCGGTCTCTGCTTTCATGTGGAAGTGAGAGTGTTGTGGGCATTTGTCTGTGGTGGTCGCTGAGCGGGTGTAGGGCTTGTGATACTGGCTACATTACAGCAGCAGGATGATTAGGGGGATTTAATCTTTGATCTTTCTCTGTGAACTTCCCCCCTCTTTGCACTTTTCATCACAACAACACGGTCATTCTGCTGACTGAGCCGCCTCCGACCAGCTCTAATTGATCGGCCACAACTAACAAGCAGCATGTGGCAGGTCTTTAACAGCCCTGCTTATCATGTCAGGATATTTTCCACAGACAATTGAGATAATTAACTCTTCACTTGCCTCCCCTCCGCATTGATCCAGGTCAATCCCCTGCAGCAGCGCAGTCATGATTTATGATTATAGGTGTGAGCTGCAGATCTGCAAGGGGCATCGAGGAGGATCATAGTGATCATATTTAATATGATAATAATTTTGAAAATTTAGGACCAGAAGTTCACATTTAGCATGCACAGTAGATCTGCAGGGATTTGCACTATGTTGATGGGATAAGAGAGATTTTTAAAAGAAAGTCACCGTGTAAATAAATGGATATGTGAAGTGAAGTACAACGCTGAAGTGGCCTAAATTCTTTCTTTCCTTCTAGAGGCCAGCAGGGGGCGACTTTACTTTGTACTAACCCTTGTTCTACCTTGATTTATTCCTTCAGTAAACATCCTCCTAATGAGTTTATAATCTCAATTGCTAGTTGGTCCCATGTAGAGTTAAATTGACAGGGTGAAGGCGGGGCTACATTGGGATTGACAAGGCTGTCGGATCCACCCCCTCGCTCTCCTCCAGCCCCACCTCCTCGTCCTATTATGGTCACCGCAAGAAGACAAGATGACAAAGCCCAAAACACTAAAGAGTGACGACGTAGTTGCTTCATACAAAAGCATCTTTTAAATCCAAATGTTGAATATAAGCTGTGACATCCTGGTCACAGCACATTTATTAATAACGTCCCATAAACGCACCCTACAGCTGATTTATGACCCCGGACTCGCAGAGATAATTGAACAACCACAGCCTCTAAATGAAGTCTGTGTATATTTTACATCTGTTAGGATGAGGTATCACTGGTGTTGCTGCCCAACGGAGAGGCCTCATAACAGCCGGTCTGCAATAAGCACATAGGAAAGAAGGAGGCGGTGTACTCAAGACAATCAATAATAACCAAAGATAGATTTATAGGTGCAAATTATAGTCTTCTGTGTGGTTATTTTGTGTCTGGTAGAGTGACCACGTGACTCGTTGGGCCTTGGGTGGCCCCGTCAT
This sequence comes from Macroramphosus scolopax, assembly GCA_901007825.1. Lineage (NCBI taxonomy): Eukaryota > Metazoa > Chordata > Actinopteri > Syngnathiformes > Centriscidae > Macroramphosus > Macroramphosus scolopax. Next base: position 10,436 of record CAAKHC010018795.1, read on the forward strand.
GCCTCCTTTCTTACCACTGATGAATAGCTGCTTCTGTAAACACAGACAAATGTGTCCTACAGGAGCTCCTGCCGCCCTGCAGCTGCCCCATGCCTCAAACTAATGAATTTTTAAAGACAGCATCAATCACACCGCAGGCCAGATCAATAGACCACAGAGTGGATTTCATCAGCGCTGCAGAGCAGACGGTCTAGTACACACATCCGCGGCGTTTCTCGTCAGCTGGGCTTCACAGTTGGCTTCGGTTGGAGCAGAGCAATTAAAAATCAAGGCAGGTCTGTCTAGTAAAGGAATCTGATTAAAGAGACTGGAGAGTATATGATGGCAACGTGTCCTGCATGCCAGACTGACTGGTCCTACATGGTTGATAAGGACGTCTAATAGCCAGTCAATCACAGCGTCGCCACGCTGGTCACAGGCCATCATTGATTTTAAAGAAAATTACACAACACTGAGGTCACTGTGCACATGAATCCTCTTCAGTAAACACAGCTGATTGCAACCAATCCCAGTTTTCTAAGATAGCAACAGACATCGTTTAAGGTTGCAGTTAGTGGTAGAAAAGCGGTGGTGGGAGGGCTCAGTGTCGATTGAGGTACACGATGCCAACCAAGCCACCGGTTATTTTAATTATGAAATTATTTACACAGAGGCCGGGAGTAGATTCAATCTGGAAGGTCAGCGGGTAGATTTCAAACTGGTCCCTGGCACGAATCATTCCACCTCTAACCACTGAGAGATCTGTTTGTGAGTGCATCGCCTGTATTTATACCTTTGGACAGCTGTTGTGAGCCAAACCCAACAATTGAATCAGTTTAGTGCCTGAATCAGAACAAACCAAACGAGCTGCGCGTGCGAATACGCCCTTAGTAAAATACAATAGTATTAAAATGAGGGCGCTGTGCTCCGATTAATAGTCCTTGTTGGGTTAATTCAATCTAATTCACCTGTGTGAGAGGGGGTCCATCCAATCTACCTCTCCTTACAGGCTTTTTTCTCAGCTGCAGTCGATCTAACAATACCTGTGGAAAAACATAAAAATAAAAGCGTTGGCTTCCTCTCATCTCCTCATTCTCCCTTCATCTTTTGGGGAAGCACAAATTTCACAGATCAGAAGCAGAAACTGAAGAGGATACAAGTTTCTCTGCTCCATGACAAGGCGATGAGAAATGGAGAGGTGAGTAATCCCCTTGAAACAAATTTCATACAATTTAATTAGATTACGAATGTTGCAGGAAAACAAGATCAAGGCCGTATCATTAGCGATGAAGTGGACGGAGGAAGACGGTTGGCTGGCTGAGACGAATGTCTCTTGGAAGCAAGCGAGTTGCTTTGCTTAAGAGAAGAAAAATTGGTGCACTGAAGGATAAAAGAAAAGATGTATTTTCCACGACAAATAATTTTTGGAATATTGTATATTGTAAACATGCTGGAGATGATGTAAAAGAACTCATAATCCCAACGTGCGAGCACGTATGTTAGGACGAGGCTGCACTATCCTGTAATCTCCAGCACATGGAACCGAAGAGAAATGTTTTTCTTTGCCAAGAGAAGGATTTCAGCAGCACTGAATGGGACGAGGATGAGAGAAAACTAAAGAGGCAGAGCTGTTTGGCTAAAAGCCCGCTGGGTTCTTTGATTCTCAAGGACATTTCTATGTCCTACACCCCCCCCCCCCCCCCCCCCCCCCCCCCCCCCCCCCCTCTCCTTTCCCCCCCCCCCCCCCCCTCTCCCCTCCCTCCCTCCCTCCTTT
>CAAKHC010018795.1:12208-26390 GCA_901007825.1 Macroramphosus scolopax
CCCCACACACACACACACACACACACACACACAGCCGTTATCTGAGAACCCCACCCAGCAGCGACGTATCATTCTCAGGCACAGAGAGCTTCCTGCAATCCCTGCTCAGCTGCTTATGAAACAATATGAAGCCATGTAAGCCTCTGGAGCTGCAGGGCCCGGAGATCCACGGGGGTAAAGATGGAAACACTCTTTTCAGAGCCTCATCCTGAAAGTCAAGAGATTTTGAAGTCCCTCTTCACAGAAAATTGGCTTTTTAAGGACTTGAACGGCTTGAAGAATCATACAGTTCTTACGAAACAGGGTCATTAAAGGGAAACAAAGTCCTGAGTGGCACTTGAGTCTGTAACTACTCAGATGTTTTCAGTAAGCAGTCCATCTATTCAACAAGGAGACTGATTCACTTCCTACCGGTTTACGTCACAAGTTCAGATGTTCTTGAAGACATAATCATGTCAACAATTATCTGCTGCATTGTACCACAAGCGGGAAAATTCACAATGAACAGACCGTTTCCTGCCTTCATGCTCGCCACACAAGAGGCCCATTCTGTAAGCAACAATGTCATCGCCTCCTCTTCCTTCAACATCCAGGTAGAGCTTCACATGGATGTGTCAAGGTAACACAGGATTCAAAGGTTGTCAATTAGCCGGTGCTTAAATTATTTCTTTGTTTTCACACTTTGTTGCTTCTGGCATCTGTTTGTCTTCGAATGACAAATATTTTTACATGGAGATTTGGGAAAGGACCACTGCTATGAACTCAAAATTCACTAAAGCGATTATAAAAGTTACATTTTACGACCACTATGAGAAATATGGGAATTTTGAGTCAAATCTAGGGACTGGAATCAGTAGTTGTGGGGGGTATTACAGCATTGCTGGATCATAATACCATTACCCCAGGGTCCCGTACATCCACACGGAGACCATCTTGAATTCTTGAATTTCCCTCGGGATAAATAAAGTATCTACCTACCATCTAAATGGCATCTTGAGGGACTCCTCAAGAGTCAATGCAAAGGTTTCTATAAGGAGCTCTTCAGAGCCCACCTTGCAACACAAGGAGCAGACCTATTGACAGAACACAAATGTTAGCAGCTAATTTTAGCAGCTAACAGTCATGATAGCATGCTGGTCTGTTTGTTTTTAGTAATGGTTGTTCTCCACTATCTGCTGCTCTGAATATTATATTTAATAAAACATTGACCGTCACTGAAATAAAAATAAGACAACCCCCCCCCCCGTTCCGTAACTATTTGAAGAAGCACATTGTTTTGATAAAGACAGCTAACGTAAGAGGCTAATGTTAGCAGCTAACCATCATGTGTTGATCTGTTTTTAGTAATGGCTGTTATCCACTTAAGTTGTACTTTGTTACGGCTTGGCTAAGACTTCAAGTACTTGTCAAACATGGTTAACTACCAGATGTATTTGTACGGTAGACTTTACATGGTCGTATAAAGTAATCTAAAGTACTCAGCTGTTAGCCGAGCAGCATTAGCTCTTCTCTAGGTTATATGAATGAACCAATTTCAAGAGGATAGAGACCAGATTTGGATGTTCAGCCTACAGCCTCTATTAAAGTCAATCACACAACAGCTCTTTCCATTTCGAAATATGTATTTGTTTGTGTTTTTTTTTGTACCATTTAAGCTGAACTGTTGTCTTTCTGCTCCCCTGTGGGTCTGTGTGCGTTCTCCTCGATTCTCACTGTTTTTTCCGCATCAACTCTCAGAAACTTGTGTGTTAGTGTAGCCAGCCTGTCAACAACAAGCGTCAAACACAAAGACTGTTGTCAGGCACCGACAGGGAAGACTATTTCCCTACTGTTGCTGCTTCAGTCAGCGAGCAATAGATGAATCATTAGAGTGCTGCTCCACAGCTTCTCAAAGCCCACCCTCGGCCATCTGTCAGCAAACCCCCCTCCTCCCACATTTACTGCCCCTCCCTGTTGTTGCCTGCAGAGCTGCACAAGGCCACAAATGTCAGGAAAGGCCAGCGGGACTGTAAACAAACTCCTTATTGATCAGCTAAAAGGAGACAGTCTACCTGTAATGAGCTTCTGCTCTGAAAAAAAATCATACAACCCACGAAGAACCAGCAGACTCGGATTAACTTGTCATGAATTCAACCATGAGGCGGGAAGCACGCCTGAGTTGGCGTAAGGAGAAATGAGAAGGGGTTGACTGTTGACTGCAGAGCTCCGCACCACGGCAGTTTGTCTCTCACAGGGACAGGAAGGGACAACAGGTGGTTTCTGCTATGACACAAATTCAATGGCCCTAATCATTGACTGAAGGCGAATCTGCATGCCTACTAATGGCAGAGAACTGGAAAAAAAATCCCACATGCTCCCTCACAACAGGACAATGCAGCATCTCTTAAAGGCCACAAGCAAGGAAGCTTGTTGGAACTCGGTTTCAAAAAAAACAATAAATGAAATTGATTGCTTGGACAAAATAATCCTCATTACAATAAATACAAACCAGTTAGAGCGATGCTTTCAACAACATTGTGTCTGATAGAAGAGCAGATGGTTTTGTTCTGTATGGCAGCAGTTCCTTCATGTCAATTATCCAGCCCATCTCATTATCGTATGCCCTTTTCTTTTATCTAAACCCCCATGTCCAAACACACAATGCATTAAGGCTGATTATTAGATAAGACATGTAATATATTACCTCATTTTTAACCAATAACTCATGAATAAACAGTTCTTTAATATAATCGGTGTAGTCCTTTGCAGCGCCGGGACTCCTGAAAGCCTCCTCGGCAGCATCGGGGGCAGTTAATAGTTCAATTACAGCTTAGCAGGTTCGCACTCAAGAGGAAACTGTTAACCCTCTGATTAGCTATTCTGCTACTTGTTTGCAGCCGCCTGCTTGTAACAGGCGCCACTGTTAAGCTCGCCGGCCGATGATGAACAATTGGAGGTACATGGGGAAGCAGAGGGGGACTCGGTGAAGTAGATGTTGGAGTTCTTACACTTGCATGATAGGAGAGAACTTAAGTTTGAGTTTCATTCTTGTTCGTAGACCAACTAAAAATATGTGTAGCTCTACCAGAATGCAGACACACCTAATGATGTATCGCATGTTGACACACCAAAATACTCAAATATTAATCTCCGGTCAATATTGGATTCTGACCCAGACAGTTTGGGCCTCTGCATCGTCCATTAACTCCTGATTATGGACACTTCATGGTGCATTATCCTTAAATATTTGATCAGATATTTAAACGCAACACTTTTATTTTTCATGAAATTTGCATTGTGTTTAAGTAACATCTCAAACATTTGCTCAGTGTACTAAGATATCACTTTTCCTTTGCAAATTCAATCTCTTAAGGCCAATCCTCAATACCTCCAATGGCAACTTGAGGGTTAATTCTTGGATTTACCATCAGTTTATATTCAAGGTTAGGTATTTAGTTTAGGTATCACAACTAGATTATAGTCTGCACAGCAAGTATTTGAACAGTCACACATGTTAAGTTCTTCAGGCCCTTTGCTTCATTACATTCAATTTAAAATAAAAAAAAAACTGTGAAATCAAAGTGTCCAGCTTTCATTTTTGTATTGTACATCAATACTGAAAGATGTGTCTGTGTGATATAGCTCAACACATAGTATTCAAATTGTGGGGGTTCAAAAGAACCTGGACGGATACACATGAAGTCAAACATTATCATACCTGTTTATGTTATTTTTGTTATTTTATTGTAAACTAAATAAAAACCTGAATAACCAAAATGTGTAGCTGTCCTGTTTTCTGACTGAATTGTATATAAATGACCGTCCTCAAAGTATAGAAAGTGTGTCCCTTGTTTCGTGTCTTTTTTTCTGCCTTGGCACAGTCAAAACATACCAAATAAAAGGAATGAAATAGTTTTGGATCACCACAACCCTGCACCACCAGCCTCCTCATAACGTAGGGGATTACGCCCTCTGTTGGTTCAACTATTCAAGTGAACACTTTGGTGATGCTGGTAAACAGACGTTATTTCTAACTCTTAACCTGATGTGTTTTTAACATTTCTCTTCTATTACTTTTTTAAGTTGGTTGATAAAATATATTTATTTGTACACGTGATTCACAAATTAAAATAAAACTACAAATGAATATATAGGATAGTTGTAATATAAAAGGAAGTTAAAAAAAACAATTCACGTTCAGTTTGAGTCTGCAAGGGAGGCTCCCCGGCGGAAGCGTGTATGTGCACGATGATGTTGACGTGAACACGCACGTAGCTGTCAGTAGGAAATGCAGGCGGGTGGTTCTGGATGTGTACCCCGCCGCTGTGCTTGGATAAAATTAAACAAAGAACGTAATTTTGGTTTCAGGACGCTTGCAAAGACTCTTGCTTGATTTGGGCGCGAATGGCCATAATAAGTCCGCGTGTCTAATCGAAGTAACGGAGCCAGGTGGCTCGGCTAACAGAAGCAGGACACTATCGGCTCATGCTAACAGTTACAGTAGGCTAAGATAAGCTAACGCAGCTAGCTTGTAACTTAGCCGGCTAACTCTCCTCTTGCTGGACGTTTACTATTCTAGGTTCTCATCCTGATCAGCGATTCCTGCTCCGGTGTCGCTACTGTGCGTTTTTATTTCACAGGAGGAGCTTGGAAAACCGGAGCTGTGGCGGGGGGACGTGCGGCTAGGACCCCCCTGGCCATCCAGGCGGACGGATCTCAGTGACACGCCGGACGTTGGTGAGTTGAGAAACGGACTTGCAGTCGCGGTTTACCGGGGCAACCAAGTGGCCGAGGCCGTGGACGCTGCCCGGCCGGGGCCTGGCACGCTCGGGTGCGTGTTGACTATTAGCTATTAGTAAACGATTGGTCCTGTGAGCTCAATCGAGAAGTGAAGTCACTTCGATAGAGGCCTTTAGGGAGGATATGCCAACAAAGTGGCTGCTGTTATTAGCTGTTAGCATGTCCTGGGGCTCCACCACAGACATCAACCTGCTTCATCAGCAGAACACAGGATCATCGTGTTTGTCCGGGGCGCTTTGTTGATACCGTTCAATGCCGGTGTGCTGGCTCGGGACTCTTATTGCAGCTCTGCAAACAACAATGTGTTGTTGTCATATTACTTGTGAGCAGATTAAGAAGCCCAGTGGTAAAGCGATATACTAAAGTTGTTATAAGCTTTGGGATTTGTCTGTGTGGGGGCCACTGACAGTTTCATTGATTCATTAGATTTTCAAATAAGAAATGTGGAAATAAACTTGTACAGTCGCAAAGGCATTTAATTATCAACGCATGGTTTTAGCCATGGTCAAGCAAAAGAGGACATGCAGCTTTATTGCTCACAATTGTTTCTATTATTTGAAGAAACAATATAACTTTTGAAGTTATTATTCTATATAAGACCAGATTTGGGATTCCAGAAAGCTGATTAGGGAGTGTTTATATCTGCACAATGTCTACATGGATTTCCACGTGTTAAATATAAAGTTCACTGCTTCTTATTTCAGTCCAATTTGAAGAAGTGTCTTCAGTGAAACTTAACCTTGTTTGTTAAGTGTTGGGCTTCAATGTTTTTGGAGTTTTGACTTGCTGCTGAGGAGATTCTCAACCTCATCCACTCAATGTTTTGTTATCCCGACAGCCAGCTATTTTATTTCTTAAGTAAGTTATAACTGAATTAAAGCTGCTGTTTAGCTGAATGTAATTCATGTCCATTATTTCCTCTTTGTACAAAGGAGAGATCACAGTGGAACCATGGCCGATCTTTACACACTATCCCCGTCACCGCCTGCATTGGGTGATCCTCATGCAGCTCAATCCATCCCTTCGTCCTCCTCATCAGCTCTTGCTGCTGCAGAGTCCTCCAGGGAGATGCCCATACCCAAGTCTTCCCTGTACAACGACAAAGCCTTGACTGGAAATGTTCCTGAAGCACGGATAGTGGGTTCAACCTCAGCTCCTCAACCACCCTTAAGTCCAACAAAACCTGCTGTTGAGACCCCCCTCCAATCATTGGTACATGAGGCTGCTCCACAGGAAGAGGAATCAGCTGGGAAAGAAGCAGAGACTGGAGCTAATGTTCAGATCAATGACCCAGCTGCTGCACAGCTCGTAAATGTTAAAGCAGAGACCCCAGCGCTGTCGAGTGAGCCATCAGCTCAGAGTGAAGCGCAACAGGCAACCCCCTGTCCCGATGTCAATCCTGGTCCTAACCTGTACCCCAGTGTACATGTCACCCACAACCCAAATCCTGTCATGGATGACGGTCAATTTACAGCGACCCAACTCCAAACTACAGTTTCTGATCTCCCACCAGCTTCTCCAGTACCTCCTCATACTGAAGTAGCACCTGCAGAGGAGAATCCTCAGCCATCGCTACAAGCACAAAACCCTGAAGGGCAGCTTCCTCCTCTGTCCCCAAAGCCTGAAACCCCCAGCAAAGCAAGCAAAGAAGAACCACCCAGCACCCCCATTAGGGCCGAACACCCTAGCCCTCCAGTCCCAGTGATCCACGAGCCGGCTCCTGTTTTCCAGCTGCCCAAACCTCGTCCGGCCCCCGACTCCCTCAGCTACCTGGAGTCGGCCAGCTTGATGTCGGGTACGTTGGAGTCTCTCTCCGGTCTGGGAGAGGACGGAAGCTCTGTGGGCTCAGATTCAGAGGTCAATGGCCTGGCTGTCAGACGTACTGATAAATATGGCTTCCTGGGCGGGAATCAGTACAGTGAAAGCGGGTGAGTATCTAGAACAACCAATCATTCACACTACTGTGAAAGATAAACTATGGCACACCTTATCATCATTATGTTGAAATTAGACATGAATAATTGATAGAAAAACATGTTTACTTGGACAGATCATCTTTATTTCAGTCGTTCCCTTTTCCTTATGCCCTCACTTACTGTCCTCTGTCTGCCCTTACTACGGACTATGACTCTGCTCTGTCTCTCTTCTCTTTCCTGTCATCCTCTGCTGCTCTAAACATATCTGTCCATCCTCTATCTCCCTTCCGTCTGACTCAAATAATGCTGAGAGCAGTGTTTGTGACTCAGTACGTACTGACTGTGTTACAGCGACTCACACCCATCCGCTCTACTACTCTCCCATTTCTATCAGATTTGCTTGTAGATTCTTCCCAGCCGCTAATTGCTTTCCAGCTCTTGAATAATGAAACAGTATCGATTTACCACCGAGTGCATTGTGGTTACTGATGAGGATGTACTGTATCCGAGCAATGAAGCGTTTAATGCATGAGACGAATGAGAGAGGGAGAAATTATCAGCATTATTAGGTTTCTAATCTCGCTCTCATTTTCTCTCTGACAGTGAGAAGGATGTTGGAGTTGAAGTGGCCCGACAGAGGGAGATGAAATGGCTTGACATGTTCACCAACTGGGACAAGTGGGTCAGACATCGCTTCCAGAAGGTACGCATGTCATGATGTGTGTGTGATGAAGCAGTTCTTCTCAACACCAAGCGATGGGTTAGAATCTGTGTGTCAACGTGTGTGTTGCAGGTGAAGATGCGCTGCAGGAAAGGGATTCCATCGTCTCTCAGGTCCAAAGCCTGGCAGCTGCTGTCCAACAGCCAGGAGCTCCTTGATGCCAACCCTGGAAAGTTCGAGGTATAACTTTTACTAGATTGTTATCAACATAGTAGACACATGGTTGTTTAGCTTCTCTGTGTCCTGATAGTGTTTTGTCTAGTCATCCATAGTTTTAGTTTGACAAATCTGTCTCTTTTGTGAAAGTAGGTTGTCATTGTTTTTATAACATTAGAAGCTGGTTAAGCTTCTGTCTCAATGTTGGGACGATTGCAAGAATAAGTTGTGGCTGAGTTGGGCATCAGTAGCTCCAGGGGTGCCGAAGGGGCGCAGGCGCACACGTAGGAAGCTGTAAGCCTCTTATGAGGACGTGTAATCCTGCCTGTCAGGTCCCTGACTCCATGTCCACCACGGAGGAGGGGCCTGCCTCAGCTGGGTCTGGGTTCCAGCAGTCCACTCGTACTGTTCCTATGGTCTGGATTTGTATCCTGTAATTTAATTACCTCCACCAAGGGGGTTCTGTTTTCGGTGGCAAGAGCATTCGTGTCTGTTAGCAGGATAATTCAAAAACCTCCTGGTTGAGTTGGTTTTCACTGTCTGTGACATTGTGAGATTTTTGGACATTTGTCAGGAAACACAAGATTCTGTTCGGCATATGTTTCTAATAGTTTTAGAGACCTATCCAGACATGCAAGGGTTTCAGTTAATAGAAGGCGAATTAACAACGACTATAGTTTTAGATTTGTGTTTATTCTGCCAAACAAAGTTTCATAAAGGCGTTCGGAACTCGGTGCTACAAGTTCCGAAGCATTGATCTAAAATATATCTTCTGCCGCAGGAGTTGGAGAGAGAACCTGGTGAGGCCAAATGGCTGGACATCATAGAGAAGGATCTACACAGACAGTTCCCCTTCCATGAGATGTTTGCTGCTCGTGGTGGCCACGGGTAAAGAGAGAAACATGCACGCGCACTCGCACTCACACACACACAAAGACATCTGCAGCTGAATGAATACGTGTTTGCAATAGTAACACCTGAGTGTAAACTGACTGCAGCACATTAAGTACATTTTGAAATATGAAGGTGTTTCTATAAATAGTTTTTATTCTCTGACAGCCAAAGTGAAACATTTCAAAGACATTCAGATGAAAGACTTTAAGGTTTCCTACTCAGATTCATCTTGTCTGCATTTCTTCCCTTCACGAGTCTGAGAGAAGCTTCAGTATTTTTTTGGCAGCTGCATGATTTTTGGTGTTTTTGTTTCTTCCTGCAGGCAACAGGATCTGTACCGGATCCTGAAGGCTTACACCATCTACCGGCCTGACGAGGGCTACTGCCAGGCGCAGGCTCCGGTGGCTGCGGTGCTGCTCATGCACATGCCTGCCGAGGTGAGGGGGGGTTTCACTAGAGCGGTCTGATCTCTTTAGGATACAAAATGATTACTTAACGCCCCCAACATATCTACATGCATGAACACACACAGATGAATCTCTCTGGGTTTTATACTCTTTCTGTTTATCTCCTCTCGCCCGACACAATAATGGAGAGAGAGAGCGTGCAGAAGAGAAGACCAATGAGTGGACAGGAAGGCAAAGCTAAACTGACATGCAGCTACTTTTGGATCCGTTGAGGTCGCTCAATAAATCCAAAATAAAAGCAGACTGCTGAAATGTTTCCAACCAGACTGAAACAACTGGCATCATACAAGTACCATGCATGTGAAACTCTGCTGGAACCCGATTGTTAAGCGGGGCGATCGTGCAGCCCGGTGTCATTCACAAACATATATATATAAATGTTTAGGTGCTGTGGTGGTCAGGTTGTTGTGTAACACTGTAGACGCAGATGCTGCCTGCTGGCACAAACATCTTTATCTACTGAGAGTTTCTGTTTAACATATTTGTGATGCAATCATCTCTTTATTTCCACAAGAGGATTGTCGTTTGCGCAAAATTGCAATTGCTCCTGACTGTCATATCTGCAGTCCAGAGTCGTACGATTCTCTGCTTCAGAGTGAAATTTCAATAATAAATCCGAATTAGAGTAGATCAGCATCAGCTCTCCTGCAGACCCTCTCCTGCAGGACAGCCTGGGCCTCCAGGAAGCAGGCGGCGAGCTCCAGCTCCTGCAGCTGCAGACGGACCTGCAGCCCCGCTGCAGCATCTCTCCATCTGTCAGCACATGCAGTGGAACTGCCCTTCGGAGTCAAAGTGAAACGTTTAGGCGGCAGACTTTGATGTGCTGTGATTGGACGAGTGCTAAGGTCTTCGGCTCAGCAGAATGTCTGAATGTCACTGTGTGACATCACCATCTCGTTATTTCTAAATTACTTGGGATCCTGTTGAGTTGGTCGTCCCAGTGTTTCAGACATCACGATGTTTGTCTGTTTTGTGAAGATGAACGATCAACACATCACCAGACAACCTCGCCATCAGTTATGCACAACAAACACAATTAGTTAGAGAGAAGAAGATCTTCATTTGTTGCTGTTTTCTAACTCTAACTGTTAGGATTTGTTTGTGTTCCCTAGCAAGCCTTCTGGTGCCTCGTCCAGATCTGTGAGAAGTACCTCCCTGGCTACTACAGCGCCGGGCTGGTGAGTGAACCAACAAAACGTCCTTCTTCTAAAAAAGTTCATGTCGATTCCTCGTCTTTTTACCGTCTCGTTTCGCTTCCAACCCCCTTCAGGAAGCGATCCAGCTGGACGGCGAGATCTTCTTCTCCCTGCTACGGCGTACGTGCCCCATGGCTTACCGTCATCTCAAGAAGTTCAAGATTGACCCGATTCTCTACATGACTGAGTGGTTCATGTGTATCTTCTCACGCACATTACCATGGGCCTCTGTACTGCGTGTATGGGACATGTTCTTCTGTGAAGGTAACACACAGATTAGCAGCTCTCTTAGTTCATATATATTGTTTCACAACATTCTCATACTCTCCAGCGCCTTGATCTTCTAACGCCCAGAGAACGTGTCTCTGTTTCCCTTGTAGGCGTGAAGATCGTGTTTCGTGTGGGCCTGGTGCTATTAAAACAGATGCTTGGCTCTGTGGATAAACTTCGGGAGCTACAGGGCATGTATGAAACCATGGAGCGTTTGAGGAGCATCTCACCTGACACCATCAGAGAGGACATCCTGGTGCAGGAGGTGCGTCTCCCTGGGCTTCACAGACACTGTTCAAAAGCTTCAGCTCTGACTCATGGACACATGTTCTGAGTCACTTTGACCTGTAGTGTCCAGTAATGTTCACTTCCTCTGTCCGTCTTCTGCTTCTGTGTGTTATCCTCTAGATCGTGATGCTCCAAGTCACAGAGTCGCTCATAGACAGGGAGTGCAACATCCAGGTGAGGAAGTGGAGAGAGTCCAGAGGGGAGCTGACACACCAGCCGGGCCGCCGCCACAACGGTACGAGGGCTATTTACGAGTACAAACGACGCGCTGACTCCATCAGGTCTGGCGGCAGCTTCTCTTTCCTGGCAAGCTCGATTCCTCCACCAGGACCCCTCAGGGCCTCCTCCAGCTTACTCTCACTCCCCGGCTTCCGCAGGTCCAAAAACCCTTTCCACTCCCAAAGCAAGAAAAGCTCCTTCTCAGGGCCCTCAGGAATGGAGGGCCCACCGCCTCTGTCACCTCCGCCTGCAGTCACTTCCAGTCCGGCTCGAGCCTCCATCCACAAACCACCCATTCCCCCAGGGGCAGGACAGAAGGTTCCCCAGGTTCGAAGCCCCTTGGTTGGGGGTGCGACTGGCCAATCACATGGGTCGGCTCAGGCCACAGAAGGCACCTTGGGGCAGGCACCACCTGTGTCTCCAGCCGCCCCACCTCAAAGCACACCCCCACCCAACACTCTGTCCCCCTCCCCTCGGATCGTCTCCGAGCAAATCACTCAGTCGATCCCCTCTCCCACTGCAAACAATGCTCCCCTGCCGCCGTTCCCAGACTCCAAAAAAGAAGCAGCAGCAACAGCTGACGCCCCAGCTGGAGAGCAAGAAGGAAAGAAAAAGAAGAAGGTCAAAGACTCCAAGAAGAAGGACAAGGAAGAGGAGAAGAAAAAACTGAAGGAAAGGAAGGAGAAGGAAAAGGTGGAGAGAGAGAGGCTCAGGAAGGAGAACGAGAGGCTAGAAAAGGAGAAGAAAAAAGCGAGCAAGAAAAAGGACAAAGGGGGAGGAGAGGCCGAGGAGAAGAACGGAGCTGCGGCGGCGAAAGACTCGGCCTAAGTCCACCGTGTCATTCCAGGATAATGAAAAGGGACGATGATTAAAAAAAAAGAGGTCACAGGGACAAAAGACCCGCAGAAACAGATTCATAAAATAAAATGGGAGGTTCCTGCTCGCCGCATCACTTTCAAGACTTAACGTGGTCCCGGGACTGTGATGGAGAACTCTGGATGAAGGTTTGATCAGCACCTCGGGGGCTTTGTGTTTGTTGCACCTCGCTTTTTCTTTTCCACAGCGTTTTAGACGGGACAACTGGAGCTCAGGCTGTGAATGGAAGTAAGTTCAGGACGTCACAGTCGTCTTAGCTTGTTTTGTTTTTTTAAATCGATTTGTTTGTTTTTATTATGTTTTAATCCGATTGATGGCAGTAGTCTGAGGAACGGAAAGTAGTTTCCTGGTGCCATAGAATATGTAAATAGAGAAGTCTACCTATAGTACATAGGATCCTGTTGGCGCTCCAAGAACCCCGTCAGCTCTCAACTAACGGACGGGTCAACCGGACGCCTGGGAAACAAACAAAAAGATGGTGTTGAGGATGTATTTATTGTCACGTTAGATGTTGTGAGTGAGTGCGTGCCTTAGTAGTTTAGTGAAGTGTGTTACTGTTCTTTTCTCTCATGTCAAACGCTCGTTACTTTCTTCTGACACAGAGGGAGAAGATCACACCCAGACAGACGCCGCGTGCTGGTTTATTAATACGAGGGGGGCGGAGCCTCTTATTGTGTTGAGTTCAGCCCCCAGTGTCCTTTTGCAGAAACAAAAAGAGGTCGTAACATTCTCCATAATGTTGTCGTGAATGAGCGCTGACCTCCCGATGACCTCCCATCTATTTAGCTTTTTAACAGAGAAAGGAATTCGTATTTTGCAATTTGCCAAAATCTCAGCACGGGGGAGGACGCACCTGTCAGAATGTGATCTGGAAAGAAAATGAAGGATGATCTTTGCACTTGTGATTCAGTCACAAAAGCACCACTGAAGTCGACCACTCCGTTAGTGTAGTTTGATGGAGAGCTAGAAGGGCACGTCGTCGGGCGCTCCGTCGGGCGCTCCGTCGGGCGCTCCGTCGGGCGCTCCGTCGGGCGCTCCGTCGGGCCCTCCGTCGGGCGCTCCGTCGGGCGCTCCGTCGGGCGCTGACCTCCGCCAAGGCCAACAATGTTAAAGTGTCGGCTCACGCGCCCCCCCCCCCTCAAGGTCATTTAAACTCAGTCCTGTTGTTCCTCCTGCAGAACCAACAGATGCAGGTGGAACCTTGGCGGAGGGAACGAGCGTCTGTCTGACCTATAGGAAGCCACTTGACTGGAGGTACCAGGTGTGCCAATGTAGCATTAACCTCTGACCTTTGACCCTTCGGGGCTCTGGTGTATTTATGTACAAAGTGGTTAATTTAATAAAATATAGTATATTATGAATTATTATTATTATTATTATTATTACTTTGGATCTGACTATTTTTCTATGAGAGTTAAGAGACACCTGGGTGACTGGAAGGACGGCGTGCTGCAGACGGTGTAGCCGGGGGACGGGAGGGGGGCGGGGTCATATATATATAATGTTTATTTTGTTTTTTATTTGCACGTCAAGTCCTCTCCTTTTTACACAACAAAGTCGATGCATGTCTGCGCTTCCCGTTGGAGCGTCACTGTCGGTTCGGGTGAAGTATTAAACACGGACCTCCGTCAGAGCGACGAACCCCGACCGGCCATTCAGACGCAGTTCTTTGTTTTTGGGAGTTGAAGGTCTTAATTCATGAGCTTCTGGTCGTTCTTTAATTGGAGTTGTGATGTAGCATCATGATAACTTATGGACTAACTCCCCTAACCTATTTACACTCAGTGTTCTGTACTGTAACATATTTATGCGTACGTGAAGCGGCACCGAACCCCCGTCAGTATACGATGACGAGTGCCAGCTAGTTAGTGTGAAACCATGTCGACGGCGACAAACATTGATGCTCTTTAACTGTGCCGTGTCTGTAGTGAAGGATTAGAGGGTCACTGTAGCCAACATGTTCATTGTTTTCCACCTGTTTAACATAGCAGTCATTTAGCTATAGACACATCGCCCCCTCCCTTTCCTCCGCCATCTCCAGACTAGTGTTAGTGAGGATGACCTGAACACGTCTATGCAAACCCTCCTCCGCCATGACTGTCGGCGACGCCCTGGTAGGCTGAACAGTATTTAAATGGGCAATACATCTCCTCGCAGCTCATGTATCTAAATCTTTAGATGTGTATGTCCTTTCTCTCTGTTCAGAGGGCTCGAGGTGCCGTAATGATCAAACGTTCCCCGTGGAATCAACGCTCGACTCCCAAATCTGGAGGAGGAAACTAAACATCCAATTCTGTCAGGTCCTTTGTGCATTTCTGCATCGAGCTTGACAACATCGTTCTGGACTCTGAATCAGAGAGACGACGACCCCCCCCCCCCCCCCCCCCCCCTTGCAAAGAG
>CAAKHC010018796.1:0-31765 GCA_901007825.1 Macroramphosus scolopax
CACAGTTGGCTAAATTGTAACGTGACATTGTTTTCACATTACCGGTCAGACGCTGGAAGAGCTTTTCTCTAGCTTAATCCCGCCAAACAGAGTGGGCTGTTCAACGAACGCGGGTAAATGATGACGATTTAGCCTAAACAGGAAGTGCAATCTATGACTGACACCAGAGACGTTCTATCCCACTTCATATCCCAATAAACAGGTTTTCTTAGCATTGAAAAAACTTCACCGCTCATTAGCCCTAGCTTGTCTCGCGTCTATTTATTTCACATAGATTTTAAGACTTTGACACAGGGCAATAGGAATTCCCGATGTGGCTGGAAACTTCTGTATTATTTAACTACTTTAAATGTTCAACAATGACATTTCAGCGAATACGAAGGCTACATGACAGAGTATGGCTTCCGTAAATGCGTTCTGTCTGTCGCAACCACAGCCATAAAGCGTTTCAGCTCAGGAGAACTATCTTTTAGAACATCTCTGCTCAGTCACCCTTAGTACTGTGGGTCGCGCATGCGGGAAACGTTACAAACATGCAAAAGTGAAAAGTGAAGCTGAACAACGACCTTTCCTTTAAAACTACACCTAGGTGTCTTTTATGCCAACCCACATTTTGTCTGAAGTTTATTACTTGCCTTCTGTTTTGTATCTCAGCTTGGTCAGTGTAACACTTGTTTGGATCAAGTGGAAAGTAACAATTAGCCTATTCGAATACTGAGCAAAAGTAGAACTTTACGTTACTTTTACTCAAATAGGGTTTGATTGAATTACTTAAGTGATAAAGTACTTGTAGTGTTTTCAAATTTTGCATGGTAGGCTTTCCATTTACTCTCAATAAAAGATAAGATAAGATATTACTATTTGCCTATGTGTTGGATAACCTCCTAGAGTTAGAAATGACACAGTACATTTTGTAGTACCGAGTATGCGTTTGTTATTCATTAGTTTGTACAACCATCCATCAATTTGCTATATGGAACTAATGCAAGTTTACATTCAAAGTTATTCAAAGTTCAAATCTTGGAAATCAAATCATTGATTGAGATTTCAACAGCATACAGACCCTTTTCATAGGTAAAGCACAATATTAATGTGGGAATCATATATGAAAAGGGATTTCAGTTTACATAAGATGTCTTTGTTGTTGTGCTTGTGGATGCGAAGGATTAAATTTAGGACCATACAGTCTCCTAAATGAGTGGGACAGTGAAACCCACATGACGCAGATACAGGAAATGACTCTCCAGCAGGGCGTCTCGGTTGTGTACCTTGTCTGGTCTCACGTTAACTATCTTGCATTGTACCCTCTTTGGCTCCGCTGCCTAGCAACAACCATTAGCGCGCGTGCCTGCAACTCATTCTCTAGTACGTAGCTAGCGTCAGCGCAGGGTTGCGGATAGAAAGCGATTGATCTCCTTCCAGTAGATGACAACGATTTTAATCACACCTACACGTTAATCAAACTTTATCTGCTGCTGTGAATCGGTGCTTATTCCGTTCGTGCAGTCATTAGTAAGATTTGCTAGATACCAGTATCGGGCGGAGCAGGGTGATCCTCCCTCTGAGGAAAGAAGCTAACCGAGGATCTTACAGCTAGAAGCAACAACCGTCTCCTGCAGGGCTAAGAGAGGGGGCTGAAGATATGTGATTGTGGGCCAGCTGACTGGTTAGTTCATCCAATGTTGGTGGACGCTGGATGAGTTGTAACGTTATTTTACAGGTAAGAAATCCCTATCTAGTTTGCTGAACCTTCAGTGGGGTTTTATGGGCTACGCAAGCAGCTTTTAGCTAACAAAGCCCCTCACATACTTTGGAAGTAACGTTAACTTAAGTAATGTAGATACTGCCTGCATCAACAGTAAACACCGACATAAGGGGCAACCTTAGTTACATCTCATGGTATTACATGGTTTTATTCCCACGGAATTCACATTTACGTTATTCTGTCTTCGGGCCTGCTCAACAGGAGAGGGTGTATTATCTTCTACGTACCACCGAGTTGATATGTGTCTTAACCAGGGCGTTGCTATGATTTGAAGACATTCCTTCCTGAGCCGGGACAGCTGCACAGGGGTCCATCGGATCCTCCCCGAGAAGATTAGCTTAATAACTGTTTCTGTCTCTCTTTTCCTCTGTCCATCATATGTTGCTGTCTCTCTTTTCTTATGTCCATCAGCTGCCGTCCCTCTCTTTTCTCTGTCCTTCATCTGCTGCTGTCTTTCTCTCTTCACTATCTCTGTCCATCATCCACTGTTGTCTCCTCCTTTTTTCTCTATCTGTCCAGCATCTGCTGCTGTCTCTCTCTCTCTGTTCTCCATCTGTCCATCACCTGCTGCTGTCTGTCCCTCTGTCCATCACCCTCCGCATTCTCTCTCTCCTCTTCTCTCTCTATGTACATCATATGCTGCTGTCTCTTTCTCTCTATCCATCATCTGCTGCTGCCGCTTTCTCTCTCTTCTCTCTCTGCCCATCATCTGCTGCTCTCTCTATGTACATCATATGCTGCTGTCTCTTTCTCTGTATCCATCATCTGCTGCTGTAGCTCTCTCCCTTCTCTCTGTTCACCATCTGCTGCTCTCTCTCTTTTCCTTCATAAATTGTCTTTATTTTAAGATAACATATTGATAAGGGACTTTCCCGATACTCGGTTAAATTCACATATTTCACTCGATGGAGATTAGACGTATTCACCGGAAAAACAGCTTGCTTAAGAGCAGTAAATGTACGGGATCAGATGAGTACGAAACTGCTAGCTGAAGAACATCTATCAGGCACCTTCAGGCATGATGAAGATGATTGTTGGTGACGAATCTGTTCTATAATTGATGTTAACACTATGATGTCAGACACAATTACCAGTCATGAGTCAACAGTCTAAGAGTAGCGATCGAATTGTGTGCACAAAACACATCCAGGAAGGTTGAGACGTGGGATACCTTCAAACCGGTAACATGGCCTGTGAATCCAAGCTGAAAATGGGCCGTCAAAGAGATTAGGGACGATGAGCTGTGATATAAATGCGAAACCTAAACTGAGAAAATATTAGAGCTGTTGATTTGTAATCTATTTTTGCCTGTGTTTCATAACAACTGCTGCACGATTAGCCATAATTATACTTGATGAATAATATTTTCACATATTGTGAGTCAGATTCTGGCAGCCTGTTGGACACCAGTCATGCCGTCAATGTCCACTGGGAACAGCTTTCCTACATATGTTGTTTAGAGTAGCACTCAGCAGACGCACGTAGATAACTGTGAGGACCAAGTTGCTACGTGGAGTCTGCTGCCCTCGGTGCTCATGGAAGAACAAACACACTGCACAGCCACTCCAAACAAGCTCCGGGGAAAATTTACAACAGTTGAATGTGGGCAGACACATGAGTTTAGGAGTTCTTTACAGCTGTCTGTGAGGCTGCAATTCCTCCCTAATTACATGCTATTATAAAAGAAATTATTGTGACTTTTGGCCATGCTGAAGAAGCAATTTTAAGCTTGGAGCTCTGGTAATGTGAAATGGGTCATTATTTTCCAATGTACGAATAATGGAGAGGAAAAATTGATTTAAATTGGAAGCCAGGTTATTAGTACTTATAGAAAAACAGTGTCCGCCGCTGTGCAGCTTCAAATGAGGCAGGATGTTCGGTGCCCGTTATTTGTTATGTTTAAATGTCAGTGATCATAGAGCTCCGGGGTCGACAGGTTCAACCTTTGGACCCTGCTTATTGACAGGGCCGACATCGTCCAGACATGGTGATCACACACCGTAACATCTAGTAGCTTATTTATATTTACAAATGAAGTAGGTGAGGTCTAACAGATTGACAGCGGGGTCATTAAGGTTATGCGGTGGCACCTGTGTATGCTTCCACCAAGGCTATAACTACCGGCTGGTCTCATTGTCTCTCTCTCTTCCAGGACATGCAGCTCCAGGCTTTGGTTTAGTTTGATCTAGTTGCTTCCTTCAACACTAACACACATTCCTCCCTCACTCCTACATTCCTCTCACCACTGATGCTGTTACTCTCCACATCTCGTGCTTTTGTTGCATCCTTGGTTGAATTCTAAATAAAACACGATGGTACTTTAACCTGACTTGTCTCCCCTCTTTGTCACGTACATCGAGCCGGTGTGTGTCACTGATCTTCATTTGAGCCATCATACATTTAGAAGCTCTTTACGTTTCCTCCTGTGTATCACAAATGGTCTGTATATTTACCGTACATTTATTTTTATTTTACAAAGTGAAACTGAGACAGACAGACGGCGCCACCATGCTGGAGGAGGACATGGAAGTGGCCATCAAGGTGGTCGTGGTGGGCAACGGTGCAGTTGGAAAGTCCAGTATGATCCAACGCTACTGCAAGGGGGTCTTCACTAAGGACTACAAGAAGACTATCGGAGTGGACTTTCTGGAAAGACAGATAATGTAGGCAGCTAGTTTTGTTTCTCATTGCTCTGTCATTTACGGTGCCATAAAATGCTCTGTCTCAGACTCCAGGGCTCACATGTGTACGTTTTATATAAGGTATTTGTGCATTAACCTTAAGGATGTTCCCGTTGTTTTAGCGTCAATGATGAAGAGGTCCGACTGATGTTGTGGGACACCGCTGGGCAGGAGGAGTTTGATGCAATTACCAAGGCGTACTACCGCGGTAAGAACCAGCAGTGTAACAAATCTGCTGCTTTAACCTCATTTGTTATTCTTCATGGTAAATCTGCAGTCGCCCTGCTGTCAAGTCTTTGATCTCAAAAGTGAATCTCCCGTTTTGAAGTTATAACATCTTTGAGGGAGATTGAATTAAGCATTCCCGTCTTGTTTTCCGTCGCAGGTGCCCAAGCATGCGTCCTCGTCTTCTCCACCACAGACAGGGAGTCGTATCAGGCGGTCGACAGCTGGAAGGAGAAGATTGAAGCAGAGGTTGGAGATATTCCCACCGTTCTCGTGCAAAACAAAATTGACCTCCTGGAAGAAACTGTCATTAAAAAGTAATGGTTCCCTTTATTTGCATAATAAGCACTTCCTCGCAGTACATCCCAACATGAATTCTTACACTGCAATATGTTTACTTGCACTGCAGCGAGGAGGCAGAAGGTTTGGCTAAAAGGCTCAAGCTGCGATTTTACCGAGCTTCAGTAAAAGAGGATCTTAATGTCAACGAGGGTGAGTCACTGAAATTGTTGCTCCGCTGGTCGAATGGGAGTGAAACAGCTTAATTCTGGATGTTGCTGTCAAAACATTTCCGCTGTGTCTCTCTTCTGTCAGTTTTTAAGTACTTAGCGGAGAAGTATCTTCAGCAACTCAAGCAGCAGACAGCAGAGGAGACAGAGGTGGTCCACACAACAAGCAATAAAATAGGTAAGGACTCTCTCTGTGTGTCACATTTGAAAGTTGTCTTAAACAGTCTCACATCACTCACCCATCCACATGTGTCTTTTTCCAAAGGTGTTTTTAATACCACAAGTAGTAACATCTGCAACCAGAGCTCCAGCAACGGCAGAGACGTCATCACACTGCGACCTAACAAGCAGAGGACCAAGAGGAGTAGGAATCCCTTCGGGAGCTGCAGCCTCCTCTAGATACAAAGATTACATGTTAGTGACTGACCATTGTTCTTAATGCCCGGGGCACACGGCATGACGGCTACCTCTCTGAACTTCTTTCACCGCGCACGCCGCCGGGTTCCACACAGACGGCGTTTATTGATGCACCGCTGTTACTGCCTGCCGCATATATATACAGTATATAGTATGTTAATCAATAACAGAATGTTTCTTTCATGAAGCAAAAAAAAAAAATGAACTAAAATGAATTTGAGGATCAAACTGCAGTGAAAGCTGCATTATTGCTGCTTTGATGTCAATATGATCTACAAGTCTGAGAATTGCGTGCGTCTTATGGAAAGAATTGACCTGACTCTGAATCACTAGACGAAGCACTGCTGAAGACACGCTGCTCACACAGGCGGTGCAGCTGCTCCAACCTGTGTGCCGAAATTAAAAGCAAGAGGTTCCGCAACGTATACGTGGGCTGTGTGTCCCAGGCGTAAGACCAAGAGCTCATCGTTTCATTCTATGGGGTAGCCACAAGTAGAAACCAAAGCCCATGAAGACGAGGAAATATTATATTGTACTACTTAAATAACCAGATTTTTTTGTATCTATTTGGATCATCAGCAGTCAGTTCACAACACTTCTTTTGGTCGTCTTTGCGGTGGCCTTAACAGCAACACCTGCAGCCTGCTGTATTAGGAATTTAACCCTTAAATCCCTACAGAGCATCTGGAGGGAAACGTTCACTGCAGTGAGATCTGACCTTTCCCAAAGATGGTAGTTACACATTCGTGCAACAATTTAGTTTGACTTATTTACATCCAATCTCAGTCATATTTTTAACTCCTCATTTGAAACGTATGTAGATACTGTAGGTGTAAAACATTAACACAAACTGATGGCTGATATAAAAATCTGCAATCTGGATAGTCGACACTGTTCAAAATAAGATATTGCAAGTATGTTGAGCCGGTTGGTGAGTCAGATAAGAGAAGTAGTGAATTACCCTGAATAAGGCCTTTAACTCATCGGTTAATATTCCCTTAAATCTCCTTTGTCCTTGAGTGCTGGTGGAGTTTCTTCAGTCACGGCTGAATTCTCCTCCTCAGCCAGACTTGACTTACAGTCGTCTCACACTACGTCACAGCAAATGTTGCACTCCTGCTCTCTGTAACTGTTCGCTCGCGCACATGATTTCTGGCTTCATTCGCTCCTGTGTTTAACATTTCAACTGTGCAATATGTATTGTAGAGGATACGCAGATTATTTTGTACCATATTTTTCTACCGTTCAACAGAATATGGTTCAAACTATACTGTTTATTTACTGACAAAAAAAACGAACACTCGGAGTGAATTCTCTGAAGAAGTATTTTTGTACGAATCGTTAACGTGCGGCGTGATATTCTGACGGACGTGTGAACAGCTGCGTGTCGACCCGGTGCCAAACTCCTTCTGTGGGAGCTGTAGTAAGAGATTAACTCTGCAAAGATTTGAATGTAACTTATGTAACAGGAAATGAATAGAATGTGCTCTTATGTGTAACCAAATATAACGAAAGGCACAAAATATTCTTGTACATGTTTGCTTTAGACTCCTTTTAACAAAGTCAAGTCGTGTAAAGCACGAGTGTACAGTCGGTAGTGAAACTGGGACTTTGACTAGACGTAACCAAGCAGACAAGCAACGCAGTTCAAGGGGTTCGTTTTTAAAATAATGTCTATTTCTATTTGGTAAATATGATCATGCTCCTTTTTAATATACATTATATAAGATTAGACTCTAAGCAGTGTGTGACCCTGTGACCTGGAGCTCTGAGTCGGATGGAAACTGCTCGTCCCTGAAGGCGTCCTGATAGGAGCGGCCCGCTAGGATAGATAGAAGGTTGCTTTTGAGATTCTTGAATATGCAAGAAAATTTGATCCCTTCTTCCCGCATCAACAAAGATCTCCCGCGCTGGTGCTGGTCTGCAGCGAGTCGTACGTTAAAGCTCCGTCTGCATCATGCGTTTTCAAAATGTAGATTTCCAAACTGATTACGTGAAGCACAAGCACAAATTAATACACGGTGACGCGGAAAAGCCTTATTGATAGTATTTTTAAATGGAATTACAATACATTGGACATTTGGGAACACGTGTGCATGCATGTCTATGTGTCAGGTCTGTGGTTTCCGGCTTTCGCCACATTCAAATGAACGTAGAAGTTCAGATCGGCAAGGTCCAATGATACTTAACGTCATTGTCTGTTGTGAGAACTGTAATAAAACATGCACCACGGATACATCGTCAGTTCTAAGATGACATCATTTCAAGCTCCTTTTTTTTATTAATGTTGACAATGTTGTTTTGAAAGAAAACTAAGTGGTGTAATTGTACTGCATGCAAGCCTTTTGTTTCCATATCAGTGAATGTTCCACCATGGTTGTAACGCCACAATGCCTTAACCATGTTTACATTCTCCTCCATTGACCCGGTGAGCGTTTGATTCCTTCATGCTGTTAATGATTGTCTGCACAGCACACTTGTAAATAATGCATTCTATATCTTTTTTTTCTTATTTGTAACATCTTTATTAATTTTGCCTTATTTGCTTTTTGGACTGAATGGATTTAGTGCACTTTATCAGTAAGATGGTGTATAATCTGAGAGAACCATAACTGACCATACTAATGTGCTGTCACTCAGGTGTCGTAATAATCTTTGTGTCTTACCGTCTCTCTGCGTCTTCACCTGGCGTCATAAACTACCACACAGAGGTGCACCTGATGTTCTGGTTGGCGGTAATCTGAAATAAAATGTTACTTTATTCTTTGGATTGCAGTATGTTTATTTTTCATCATCGTGAGCATGAACTATAATTTAGAATTAAATAACTCATGAACTGACGCTCATTCTTCAACTATTTCAACATGTTTATTCTTTTAGTTGTCAGTTATTTGAGACAAGTTTAAACACACAGAAATGATATAATGGATCAGTCATTATTTTTTATTATATCAAAAGTGCCTTTTTATGTGTTTTTTGCAATATTGTCTGTATCAATGGGCCAGATTTGAGACATCCAGACCTCATTTAGAATTTTGGTTATTCTGGAAACTTACCAGACATTTGCAGACATTTCTTTTATCTACAGATTAATAGTCTTTCTTTTTAAAAAATCTTCTTAGATTTCAAAAGGATGGCGTATAACTCGACTAAAAACCTGCTTTATTTACTACACTGAATTAACAGTAATACTCATGTGCCCAGTGAGTGAGTGTGTATGGTAAAAACTGCAAAACACTGGTTATACAAGGTGTTTTATTAGCTTATTTAAAAATGTGGACAGAAAAATGTAATGATTTAATTTCCCACAGAGCTTGAACCATTAAAATATATTTGCTTTAATTAATCCAACAGTATATGAAATGTGTTGTTTTAATTAAACTACATTTTAAATGTTTAACATATCCTGGTGTGGAGGAATCATTCCTACCTATATCCTTGTTAATATTTAGCATTACTAGAAAATAACCCACAGATGAGTGGTTAAAGCACTGAAAGTTTCAAACTGTACATCTCAAATTGATAGTATTCCTAACACACTAATAAGCCTGTTTATTTGCTGGTCAGTTTCCAACCAATTATAATCAAACATACAACAATCACACATTATGTAATAGACGACCGGCGTACAGAGATGTGAACAAAATTAAAGGGAAACCTTCTTTCTTTAACACATGCAATAGTTACAAGAGCAGCTACTCCAAAATGCATCGGACTGCCAGTTTGCAGGGTCCACTGGAACCTGCCCGTCACCCACTAATGTTTACACATGAGGAAACGGAGCACAAGAGTTGTGGCAGCACTGCAGCTGTAATTACACACCACTTCTGTTAGGAAACTGATTCTATTTAAGTCAGTGCACACACATATTTCGGTGTAACAGGCACAAAGAATATCAGAGCCAGTGATGTCATTAATTTCTTTTATTAGACTTTATCATATTTAACAAATCTGCCCTTTTGACACTACAGACTCGTGGACTCTCTATTACACACAGGCGGCAGCATAAGGAATCACTAGAACTTTCCTCAGGCGCACAAAAGACATTTGATTTCAAGTTCGCAATGAAACAGAGAAGGCTACTGGAGACACAGCGAGCAGTGGGGTGTCACGAGTGCAGCCATGTGTGCTCGGGCATCTTGCAGTGTCATCAAATCCCATCTATAGCACGTTTCGACTCACCAAAGTGTTGAGTCGTTCCTGAGGAGCAAAGTTTAGAGGCAATGGAAACAAACCAGCTCGCCAAAGAATCAGGGGGTCACTGTCCTGTCTTACACTGACTCCAAAACTATTCAAATCAAAAAGGAAAAAAGGAGAGCAAGAAACATTTATTCTCAACAAAAATAGGTACAAAACATCTTGCTATTAATGTCCAATGAACCGTGTGACAGAATAACATCTTATTACATTCTCAGAATTCCACAAGACTTCTTTTAAGAGCTTCTTCCAACTCTGGAAAAGATTAAAAAAAATGTGGTGTTAGTATGCGAGTTACATTTAAACGTATGTGTATATCTTTTATTTTATTGCATCATATCTCCCATACAGCTCAAATTACTGGTCTGGGTAACTCAATCCCCATTGAAGAAAACTCTTCAGTCTTAAGTTCCTGTAATAGAATCTGATAACAAATTCTCTCCAGTCAAAAATGTTTTTCTTCTTGATGCTACAGTTGAATGTTCCGCTGTGTAGAATGAGGCATGTGCAGAGTTTGATAGAAGGTTGTATTTATGTGCACTGATGAAAAATGTAAATTGTCTCTGAAATCAATGAAAATCTGATTTTAACAGGTTGGGGCCTAAAAGTAGGATTTGTGACATCACAAAAAGTTTGGATGTCAATCCATATGCAATATTGAGCACACACAAGTATGATGTGGAAACGTGAAGCCTCCAGTGCTCAAACACTGACAATATACTTTAAAGTGAATTGGATGTCGTCTTGTGTCTAATTCAACTTGTGAAGTACTTTTACATTCATATAACCTGGAATTTCTAATAAGAAAGAATAGGTGGAAATTTTAGGACTTTTATGTGGTAAATACAATTTTTTCTGCAAAAAACATGCCAGACACAAATAGTATTCATTTGAGTATTTTACATGATTCAATACATGGTTGGAGGGGATCTTTAATATCACTCTCCTCCATATACCCACACACCTGCTGACTCTCTTTCTTCTGGTTCGCTCAAAGCCAGCTCCATCCCATCATCACATTCACCTGTAATGATATGCACAATGAGCGAAGGGCAGCCCAGATCAATCTGACAGAATGTTATATTATATTTTCCGTATGACACATATTTTAAAGCTCTTAAACGTTGGTATAGTGCCTTTATGTGTAAAAACTAAAGTACTTTGCTGGTCACATTTTCTATGTGGCCTGAGTTTCACAGCTGCTATTGACGGTTTATTGCTCACTTTCATTGGCATCACTTCTTTTGCTGGCGTGCTCCATATTCAGAACCGTCGCCAGTGTTTCATCTGCAAACTCTGAATAACGAAATTAAATCAGAATTAAATCATGGAAGCAAAAGTAGATTAAAATACTTTAGATGATTTACCATTTTTACGTGGTTTGATCTCCACTGCATCAAGTATTTTGACGGCAGTCGGTTCTGCTTTCACTTCTTTCTTGCAGGTCCTGGAGCTCATGCACGGTTCCAGTAGACAGTGTTGGGCGTGATGGTGTTTATGGAAACTTGGCACATCCTTAAAACGTTCCAGGCAAGTTCTGCACTCTACATCAAAGCTCTTGTCCAAGTTCAAGGCTGCGTGTTTTGTGTGGACATGGGTTTTCATCTGTGCATAGGAGGGCACAGATACACTACAAGGAGCACACACATACTGACATAGATCATCAGAGGACAGATTCCTCATACATCGTGTGTACGCAGCTTTCATGTCTTCTTTGCTCTTCTCTGAACCCATGCATGGACATGACGACTTACGACTGGTGCTTAGAGCAGCCGTGGGCTGAACAACTTCAGCATCATCCATGCAGTAGTAGTCCTTACTGTGAAGGCTTATGTAGTGCTCCGAGAACTCTGATTCAGATTCAAACTGCATGCTGTCGCAGAGGCCGCAGAAGTAGGAACTCTGTATTTGGCCATTGTGCTCGTTCGTACAATGCCTGTGCACGGTGGACTCTTTAAAGAACTTCTGTGGGCAGTGGCCACAGATGAATCTCTGAAAGCTGTGACTGCTTACATCACTGCAGTGCTTGTAGACGGCAGCTTCCGAGTCAAAAAGGTCTTCACACATCCTGCACATCCAAGTTTGAGCTGGTTTTGAAGAACGAGCTTCTACTGTGATTGGTTGAATTGTCGGCTTGGACGATGAGCAGAGTTCGCTGCTGGTGCACGGCTTGTCATCGATTTCCATGGCGACTTCCTCTGGTACTTCTTGTTCAGCATAATATGTGTGTCCGCTGTGTGCTTCCGACACATGTGATAGGATATCTTCATACCGAGGCATTTCCACTTTGCACTTACGGCAGTAGAAGAGGAAGTTAGAGAGATGTGCACCCCCATGAAAACGACTCATATGCAGGCGAGTAATTGCAGATTCCCCCATGTGTTTGCCACACACGCCGCATTGATGGAAAATTTGGTTCACAGCCAAAAGATGCTTACTGGCTGTGGCTTCCTCTGAGAACTGCAAGCCACACTCGCAGAACCAGGCTGTTGTAGAGTTTCTGCTAGACATGGCGTCCACACTTTGGCTTAATCTCTGTCGTTTGGCTGGAGAATGTTCAAACTCACTCTTCTTGTCTCTTTTTTGAAAAGGTGTTTCTGTGCCGGTGAACGACCGTTTCTCTGGAGCATCTTTAGCCCTCCGGGCGTGGTGAATTTCCTTAAACCTGCAGTACTGAAGCAGTGCTCTCTCCATCGCTTTGTTGACTTCCACTTCATGCTGGGTCGATTCTCTGTGCATCTCAATTTCAGCTTGACTGAGGAAGACTTTACAGCAGTGGGAGCACTGCCCTCGCACCTGCAGCTGTTTCATCACCTGCACTAATGTTTTATCAGCCTTGGCCACGGCACAGCCCTGTCTGCAGTGAACGCTGAAGACAAACAAGTAAACAATAGTCACTTCCACAAAGCGAATGAATACAATTGTGAACTGAATCAGTGCTTGCTGCAATATCAAACTGCTAATACAGAATAATCCCATTGAAACGTACGTGAAGTGAGCTTGAGCAGCCTGATGTGAGATCAGTACTTTGTGACATAAAGAGCACCGGACATTGAACTGGGTCTCCTTGCACAAAGTGATCAGTCGATTCTTAGCATGTTGAGGGACGGGAACCGGCATTGCTCTTCTTTTGAGTTCTTAAAAAAAAAAAAAAAGATGCATTATCACACATCATCAGCACCTGTTTAACAGTCTTGTGTATAATAATCCTAAACTGACGGTCGTTATATGGGATATTTCCTCTGTCTCACTGGAAACCTGCTTGTCCAGAGGTTGTTTGGATGGAATTTTGATGATTCAAACATGCATTCTGCAGTAAGAGTGCTCTTCCAAAGAAATATTAGCACAATCGCTTTTGCATACACAAATTATTACATTCATATAATTACACTGATTTTATATCTAGCTGAAGACGTATACTAACTAAGTCTAAATAACAGAGCAGGCAGACTTCAGAAACACTTACCGCCCATAGCGAGGGACTCTGTGAAGTGGTTATTGGCGGACATGTGCTGAAGACACTCGTCCCGGAGGTTGAAGAGGTTATAGCAGGCAGGACAGGCAAAACACACGATCCGCTGATAGGTCTGAGTGACGCTGTGGCCCTCGGGATTAGATAAGGACACCTACAACAAAACAACATGTTTCTCTTCTCAAAAGAATAAAGGACATTCCTTTAGTTAAAGGAGTATTAGAAAAGCAGGAGTCTTCCGGGAAACAGTAGGAATAGTTTATGAACCTTAGATTCCAGATGTTTCCTCCAAGCTTCTTTAGTCTGAAAATGCAGACAGCAGGCCACACAGGCAAAAAACTCAGATGGACTTCCTTTGAGGTGGATAGTTGGATCACAGGGGGAGTGATCAAATCTAAAAAACACAAGATTTTACACCAAGTTAATCAAATTCACGCTCCAATGCACTAAACTAGCACTGGATATAAACAGAGAGAATCACCTTTTTAAATGACCTTCAAGCAGAGAAGTGTTGTCGTAAATTCGACCGCAGTTAATAACTGGGCAGGTATGTTCAGTTGCAGTATTTCTGGGGAAAGTGCCGGGTCCGTGTCTTCTTACAAAACCAGAATTGATCACTCCAGGTCGCGGACCTCAGAAAAATAGGGAGAAAGTACAATAAGTTGTCCAGTAAGTCAACTGACAAAACTTCTCCGTGTGTTCATACGCAGTCCGTCATCAGGTAAGATCATAAGAACCAACCCTGTGATGACGGTGGGTAATTACAACAACAAAAAAGGAAAATAAATAATAATGAAGAACAGAACAACTTCATGAACTCAGCCACCGACACATTTAGAACGTGACCGTGTAATAATGCAACTCAGATTCATGTAGAAATGTACCTGGCATCTTTAACCACATGTCGACACAACGCTTTGCTTCATGATTCATTCCATGAGTAGAACTAAAAGCAAGCTCCTGCAGTCCATGGGCTCTTTGTGAGATTTGTTTCTCCTGAAGAAAAGACAGATCAGCAATAACAGAACATTGATATCTTTTTTTTTTTTTACACCTGCCGTATAATACTATAGAGCTACAGAGACAGACATACAATAACCTAATAACCGGTCTGTTGGTTTCTGTCTATTTATATTCTGCCCACATGGTGGCAGTGTTGCTCCAATAGCTGGCCTTACGCAAAGGGCAATGATGATTCATCTTCAACTAAGAGCACACAAACATTGCTCTTCAGGATTATCTTTATATTTGCCCACCTTAATTGCCAGTGGTAAAGTTACAGATCGGAACTGAGGAAACACAGACCTTTGCCTTCTCTGTTAATTTTGTTTTTAAATATTCTAGTGAAATGGCAACATTTTAAGCCTAATGAAAGACTTACAAAAAAAAACAAAAACAGAAAAGGGCTAGTTTTTACATTGCCTTACCTTGAACGCTTTACACTTGTCAGCTCTTTTCCGTTTCTCTAGAGCCACCTGCTGTGCAAGTTTATCCAGAGTAGATGCAACATGCGCTTTCTGACGATTGACTTTATCTTCAAGCTACAGAAGAAGAAAAAGGCACTGCAGTTTACAAAATTCTAGACAAATGTCAGTACTATCTAATAAAAATTAGAAAGACTACTTTATACTGTTCAATTTAGATTCTCACCGTTCCTGTCAATGATGAACATCCTTCGTCATCACTGTCACTCAGCAGATCAACACATTCCATTACTGGTCTGAGAGGACCCTCCTGTGGAAAGTACAAATTATAACTTACAATATTCTGAGTCTGCAATCCATGTGCCATGTTAAAAAATAGGGGGTTAATTTATTTTAATTACAGTCAATTCTCTCTTAAATGTAAGGACTCCTTGGAGGTTCTGCTTGATTTGTGATTCAAACAAGATAAATTCATGACTGAAGGGACATGAAATTCTGTGCGAGTAACTGGCCACATCAAGATGTAACAGCGGAGTCCAATGAATATAGAAAAAAGGTAACGTAAGCAGTGTCCTCTGCAATGTTGTGCGCTGGCAGCCTCAAAGTACACTTGTTATTCTATCCGTTGAGCCTATTGACTTTTTTTCTATAGATAGATAAGCTTACACATGACTTACTGATATAAACTGCACTTCCTCCACCTCATCCTCGTCTGTTAGAGTTGGAGAAGACATTTATCTGCATAAAACAACAAATGAATGCAACGTTTGAGAATGCAGACCTCACTGTGAACATGCATGTAAGAGGAGAGCTGAAGGCTTCATCAATCGAATGTGTCAAAATAAGGGCATTAATATCTATATCTAAACATGCTTGTTAACTGTGCAATTTGTTTTAACGATAGCTAACTAACTAAAATGCACAGCACGCGTTATTGTTTTTCGGTTAGCATTAGATTTAGCCACACGTCTAGAAAACATTGAGCCAGCTACTGTGACAAAATGTCGTCACAGTAACGTTGCCTGGCTCAAATTTCAGTTAAACAGTGACATAGTTAACGTTATTGAGTTTATTTACTTAATGGAAGAACGTTGATTGTTGTGAATCCCAAACAAGAATGCAGTTCGGATAGTTAGAAACCGTTCAAGCAGAATTAGCCTCGTTGTCATTTGTTTGTAGAGTGACAGAATACGACTCACTCAGGTGGACAGCAGGTCAATATCCTTTAAAATCACTGCAAACATGTAAACTCCGCCGTTTCTTTCTCGCTCACACACACAGCTAAGTAGGTCTGGTGCTGGTCTCCTGTACTGCTGCTGACGGGCGGGAAGCGATACTGCAAGGGTTTGTGCTCAGTATTACTGTGTTGTTGCAATATCGCTGTTGGCCACCAACAGCAGCAAAGAGCGCCAAGCTTTTAAGTACCACTCCAATACCTAATCGAAGAAAACGTTACGCGCCTTACAGGAGGACTCTTCAGATTGGAGTTCATGTTTAATGTTTCTGCCCGAACTACATCGATCAACTGCATTCGTCTTACTTTCATGAATGTGAAGTTTATTAATCTATTGCAGATAGACTTCATAAACCAGCAGATGTTTTCGCATCATCAACAAATTTGCTAAACAACTTTAACAGAACAGAATTAGGGAAATTAGTCCTTCACTCGAAGAGGAATCCTATACGGTCCCTTAGTGCGATGAATACACGTTAATCTCATGTTCATGTTTACGGATGCAACGGCCATATGCAACTTTGATGCAACGTTTACAAGCTTGAACCATCCTTGGATATGTGCTGGTGATGTATAAAGGGGTGAAAATCAACAGACGAGTGAGGCTGAAAACCATCTTACCGACTGACCTCACCCGTCTTTCTGTTTACTTCTGTCCTGAATACAGTCCTATCTCCTGTCGTCCTCCTTGTGTGCAGGCTGCGTGCATCCTAAAAGTCGGCTAGTCAGTCATGTGTAATTTGAGCACTCCTTTTTAACGCAGAGTGTGCCGCCCGGACGGTGTTTAGGGCTGTAGAGAGGCAACAAACTGTGGAGGTAACTCCGCCCGTCTGCTCTTTCTCTGCGGGGTTACGAGTAAGCTTTCCCTAGGTTGTAACTGATTCCACTTGTTAAAGTCAAAGACTGTATACGTATATGAAAATCGATTGTTGTACTAGTGCGCCGGGGGGCACGAGTCTCAGCTCTACCATCTGGGAAGAAAAACAAGTACCATGGCATGCGCATTTTCATTTGATCCATTTACTTATTTATTTACTTCATTACCACTGCCAATGAGATTATGCTTTTTTTTTGCTTGTAGGTCTGGCAGGATAACGCAAATACAACAAGGTTGATGTTCACGAAACATGTTGGAGGGGTGTAGCATGGGCCAAGGAAGAAGGGCAGATCCATTCAACATAGCGAAAAAAGTGCACTTTTCACATTGGATTTGGTGGAGATTTGCCCCAAGTGCATTTTATTTTTCATTTGCTAATGTGGTTGGTTCGTCTTGTTTTTTGTCTTCCATCCGTCTGTAAACTGCAGTATGGATAACTGTAATTCTGTTTTTTCTATGTCGAACTCCTTTGTTGTTATGATTTTCCAGTTTATTGTGCTAATAAACAAATATGTTTAATATTGTATATATTGTGCATATAAGGGCAGACAATACATATTTCATCATATTGTTACAAACTGACTTCTGTGCACTGTCTTTATAGTGTTCCTCTTTAAAATTGCAACGTTTTTTTCTCTCCTCACATTGCTTGACTTTCTCCTCCCACTAAAATAAAGCTCTGAATGACAGCAGTTTATCCAACAATTACGTAATCCCTGTTGGATCAGGCTTGGATGAGATTGTTTTTTCCCCCTGAAAGCGTCCAGTAATTTACATCTGCGTAATACCTACCTCATTCATGACCTGACTAAATATATTCAAAACGTTGAAATTATGACACATACACACACATAACAGTCTATGGCTGTCAGATAATATTATAGCCTACTGCTAATAATATTACTGTATTACAGTTATGTTATTGGGCAAAATGCATTGTCACTATAAACAACTCAACACAGGCCTATCCACACACAAAGGTCTACATAAGTCTCTCTGCTATTGCTACTATCCTATTAATTTTGGGCAGTCAGCTCTGCAGCACATTGCTGCCATGCTCAGATGAATCTGCTGACTCCCTGCCCCTGTTAGAAATAAATAAATAAAACTTGCGTGTCTGCTGAGTCATGCATTGTACCTCACAGAATCATATCAATAGTCTGGGCTCTTTGAACCTATGCGCTCTGAGGAGCTCTTGCTCTGCAACGATTCAGTTTCTATTTTCATCTTGAGCTTTCAGTTTAACAGCAGGAGAGGAGCCGGCTGTCTGCGACTGCGGGATCTGTCCTACATCTCGCCTCTAGGATGATCGCTGCGGCGTTTTTGGTCCTCTTAAGGCCGTACAGTATTCAGTGTATGCTGTTACTGCTGCTTCTTTTGCTCGGGACTATTGCGACAATCTTGTTTTTCTGCTGTTGGCATCGCAGACTTCGTGATGGAAAGCATCCAATGAAATCAGTGCTCACCGGGCGCTCGAGGAGCCGCGGTGAGTAGCGCAGGCCAGCCGCATCTCCGTATCCTCATCCTCACCCTCATCCTCATCCTCACATCACAGCTCATGACTGTGTGTTTTTAGTCGGCTTCATCTGGTTCGAACTAGCTAGTGACAACTTGAGCTGTAAGACGAAAATGACACTGTAATGTTTGTAAGGAGGCTCTTAGTCTGCAGACAGAATATTTAATGGTTGTATAGCTGATATTTAGAAATAAATGTTTGATCATAATCTCTCATTTTATCATCTGTTGTTTGTCCTGTAGTTGGACTCCGAACGCATCATTTTCGATCAGAGGTAGGATGAACTTTTTTCATTATGTGTTTGAGTCAGTCTTCAAGAGCATCACTTGATTATCGGTTAAATGTCTTACACTATGGACGATTTGTGATCTCTCCTAGTAAAACCTGTCAAATCCTTCAAGTAAAAGCCATTTTCTTTCACTTTAACGAGGACTGCATTACTATTTTAGGGAACATGAAGTGCGCAATGCGCATGTGCTATCAATAATGTAGTGGATTTTGTAGTTTCGTTTGAAGAAGGTTTAAACTCATTATAGTGTATTCTTAAAAATAGATAGGCATTTATTGAAACTGCCCAAATGAACTGCAAGAAATATCTAATTTATTTAGGTATATAAACTCGAATTTGGTCATCATCTTCGATGCGTCAAGATGCTTCAGTTTATCTATTTCCGTTTTACGGAGTTTGTTTTCAAAATAAAATTAGTGAACTCTTAAAAGAGATCCAAAAATGTAAACAAATAACTTAAAAACAATACCATTTCCACTGATAACATGTCTTTCATATACATATATATATATATAGTTAATTTTGTGAAAAATATCCAAGGTTTACTTATAGTCGCGACATCTTATATATCGAAAAATTATCTTTTATTCTTAAATTGAATCATTCTTTGTCAATAGATGAAATTAATTCATAAACATTTTAAGATAAATACTTTCTAACCTTTAATAAAAGTTAAAATGTAACTTAATAGCTATGCATCTCTCTAGTTTTATTGTCTAACCAAAGGTCTTAACTAAAGTATTGTGAATGTACGGTAGTATAGTAATTGTATGTCAGAAGCTTGGCAGTCATACTAGATTTGTGTGCCTCTGAATCTTCAAAAGAACATCTACGTATACTTGCTCTCCTCCCTTAGGAAGTTGAGTTATTGAACCACAGGAAACAGAATCTCTGCCTGGTGGCTCAGCATTGTAGCCGGTAGGGATTCAGTATCATGTTCAAGGACTTTATAAGGACAGTTGCTAATCTTCACGGGTGAATACCCCTTTCCCAATAGCCTACCTCCAGACAAACTAAGTCATGTGTTGAATAACTTTTAAGGAAGATAGCAGGTAGTAAAGTTTGCTTTTCCTTTGAGTGCAATTATTTGAGCTGTGCCATAATCCTTCAAACTGACACCCCTTGGGACCTGTTTGTTTGATCTCTTGGGTTTTGAAACACACTGTTTTTTACCAAGGTCAACTACAACAAAACCTCCCAAGCTGAAAAAACACCATCAAATAACACTGATGACAGTACTTTTATTTTGCTTGCTAACTCTTGAATCTGCTGTCAGCTTGTTGTTTCTTCATGATTCGCAGGGCTTCAGACACAGTCCACGTCACACAAAAAGGAGCATACATGCTCGAGCGTCAGAGGAAAAGCCAAAGGCGGTTGAAGTTCCTGAAAGCGATCAAGATTCATCATCGGGTCTAAGAAAACGCAAAGTGAAGAAGAGAGTCCTGCCAGAATTTTACCAGTCGGTACAAGTCACCCCCACACGCAAACCTGTAGGTACTCCCTTCAGCTGTGGTCTTGAATGATATCAGTGAAATGGTAACACTTTCCTTTTTGTTGGATTCAGAAAATCAAGGTCACAGATGCTTATCTGCAGGGATTGAATCCAAAGTGTGTTGGATGAAAACTTCCTGTGTTGTTATCTTGTATGTCAGGATATGTTGTTTGTTTATTGGTCCTTCAGCGATAAATATGAATCAAAAGTACATAATAGGTTCCAGGTTCTTTTGTAGAGCTGACCCTAGTATGAAACACTTAACATTTGCATTTTGGCTATCTGATTTGGTCCCTAAATAATTCAATTAATCAATTTAAACTGCATTCAGATTACACAAACATTTTCTAAGTAATATTTGTTCACCAAAGAACAGCTCATGCAATATATAGATCTATTTTCAGTGCTCCACTAGTTTTTATACATTATAATGCAATTTCAAAAGGTGCTTTAGCTCTTTTTCAAAAAGCTGTAATAAATATTTTAAGCAAAAACATCAGAGCGTTTAATTTATTCAAAACATTTGAATATGTGAATAATTCACTACTACTTCTCTTTAAGTTAATTACTGGTATTGAAATGTTAGGCTCTCATACTTAAACAGTTAAAATTGTGAAAGTCTAAAATGTGAAAGTCTTATCATAGTGGGCATGATTGTACTTGCCAGTCGGCAAATAAGAACTTCAGGCATCATCAGTCAGTCAGGTTTGTTGGATGTCTTTATGGACATTTGCTGAAATATGAGAATATATTTCTACTTGTCCAAGATAACGAAGTGTAACCAATCCATCCAAGTTTCTTGATGTTTTTGGATGTGTCTAACACATAGTGCAAGACCTGACATGACGTTGATTTTCGGACTGAGTGTGTTCACAGGAACGTATTGATCTGCACAGGGATGAGCAACATCCTGCTCCATCAGTTGTGATGCAATGATCTAGACAACAGACACAAGCTGTTTGGTGTTTTTTTTCTTATTGACACACGTAGAAAATATCACATCAGCTTGATCAGAGCTGATTATATCAATAAATTATGGTCGCTTAATGGTTCAAATGTCATTAATACAGGGTTTGATGTGCAGGTAAGTGAAGATTTTGTATTGATACAGTGGTAAAAAGTTAGAAGGCAGAGGGATTTTACTAATGACTATGACCAATAAAGGAATAACAATGTATGAGGCTATAAATATGTAGTAGACCAGCATAAACTTGTGCAGTTTCTTGTCTTCGTGAAGCTGTTTTAATGTGCCTTTAACTCTCTGAACTTATATATCGATGTCAGCCATAAGAAGGCTACTTTGACACCTGGGTGACAGATGCCATCTAGCGGCCTTAATGATTATGACCACAGGAAAGTAGGAAATCAGATGTATAAACCGAAAACACATAGCTTTATTAATGTTGAATGATCTCATGAATCTTGGTAGGCTTTGAATTAACTATGAATGAAAATGTTTGCCTGTTAACGTCAATATAAGACACACGTGGCTTCAATCATGCACCACTCACACATTTGTGCTGGGCTTTTCATAATGATGTGATGAGTTAATGGACATCCTATTGCATCACATACAACTGAGTAAGGTTACCTTGTACGTGAGTATCAGATGCTGAGGAATGTAATAAAGCTCTGCTATTTGACTCACTCAACAGGAGCGTGGGAAAAAAAGGGGGAAAGTTAGGCTATTTCCAGGGGCCGTGTAGTGACAGGGGCCCTCAAAATATATAGGAACATACTATTAAATAGATGGTGTTTAATATTACGAATTTTCATGGGGCCCAAAACCTCTAACCGTACCCATGCTGCAAGTTCTTTCAAATGTTACTGACAAAGATAGTCAAAGAAGTATGACACCATTAAATGTAAATCTCTTTTAAATAAGAATAACCCTTTTTAATAGTAGCATAGAACAATGAAAGCTGTACATCCTAGAGAGACTTGTATTAAATAATGTGGGAGGGTCTCCAATCTGTCAGCCATTCGTATCCCTGCAGTTTGCTCCTTAATAGAGAGAGAGCAGCTAAAGCTGACTCAGGAGGAGACACACTTATTCTTACAGCAGCTTAACTAATGATTATTTCATAATAGTGAGCATTAACTGTCCTCGATTCATGGACTTTTGTGTTTTAGTCTGAGGAATTATGAGTAAGCAGAAAGCTGATAAAAACCACGAAACTAAGCTGCCCCTTCAGCATCAGACTTTATCCTGATTAAATGTGATGCAATGATGAAAGGGTTGCTAATATTAACAGTGTGTTGTCAGATCTGCAGTTTCACACTGACCCATCACCAAGAACAGATTCCCATGACTATTGTCTTAAATTAGATTCCTTCTCTGTAAGAAAAAACCCTACATCCACCTTTTATGTGGCAGCTCCGGCTTATCTGTCGAAAACTTTACGAGGATGCTCCCCCTGTACTGTTAGCAAATCTTCACTGAACTGCTATTTCCCTTTCAAATACTATTTTATGAGTAAGCAAATGAAGTGTCCTCATAAAGGCATGTCATCCTGCCCCGCCTTTACTCTTTCTGTTAACAGTGTCCACACACTGTGACCTATTTTCGTTGTGTTGCTCAATCTCAGGTGTGTCCAGGTGCAGCAACTGGAACATTCATTCATCCTTTCCTCTATGAGTAATTGTGTTAATAGAAGGTGGAAGAAAGAAAAAGTAAATCTTGGCTAAGGAATTTGTTTAATTGGGTCGATGGCCCCCTCCACCCTCCCGGGTAAGCCGAGCCTAATGCATTTCCACTGTCATTTACACCCCAGACAGTTATGTAACGATGTCCAAGGGAGTATCTAATGCATGTGTTGTTGAATCCCTGCCATGAGAATCAGTGGGAGCGCTTTTTTCTTCCTGTTAACCCAGCTTTTGAGGCATTTGTAGCCTCCCCAGCACCTTTGTGCAGGGATGGCGCTCTAACACCGCCGTCGCTGTTGGAGCTGCTGTTGTTTGGCTGCCGGGTGTGACGCGGAGACACACGAGCAGCCTGCTCTCCCATCACACAGCAGCTCTGCCTCCACATCACACAGTCTCTCTGCATCCCTCCGGAGATCTGACATCACCTCACATCCTGAATGTTCCGGTAAATGACCGAACTCGTGGCCGGAGCATCCCTCAAAGGGCGTGGTGCTCTTTACAACTGACGCAAGAGATGTGGCATTGAAGGGTGGAGGCTAATAACGCGCAGATAGGATTGTTTTTTTTCTCTCCCTCTCAGCTGACAAGTCTCCATGTATTCAGTGGTAAGTCTTATTGTTGACCTGGCGGGGGAGCCAGATACTATTGATTTCGCATTGGTTTTATTTGGCTGAATCTTTTGTTATGGATAATTGCGAGCTGGTGGCTCGGAGCTTCCTCACACCTTTCACGCGCTCCTGCTACGCACTTTGACCCGTGATGGTGAGAAATAACAAGGTTTATGAGCGTTGATCGCAGCCAGTGTTTCCGTGCCTTCCCTCATCCATTATGAATGTTCGTGTGTGTAATCAAAACCAGCATTGTTTTTTTGTTTTTTTTTATCCCCATTTTTCTTTTGTCTCACAGAGCTCCAGTTCGGGGAACCCTTCCCTCCATTGCTCCATGTCTTCCTCGGCGGATTTTTCAGACGAGGATGATTACAGTGTTAAATCTGGGTCGGCATCACCGGCACCCGGTGACACGTTACCCTGGAACCTGCCAAGACATGAAAGGTCCAAGAGGAAAATCCAGGGAGGATCCGTGTTGGATCCAGCGGAGCGAGCCGTGCTTCGGATCGCAGGTGAGGGACAGTCCCCTCCTTGTCCAGTCATCTCAGCATGTCTTTGTACTGTAATAAATCAGATTGGGAATATGCTGCAATGCTCGCATGTATACAGTTGGAGCGACTTATTCAGGCGCATCTTATCTTGTTGCCCCAGTTTTAATTAAAGCGTTTATGTAGTGGATTTGTGGAACAGGTGATGGCATCTTAGTCCCTTTTCAATCAGAATATGGTGGATGTACGATCAGCTGTTAGTACTCTTTAACCACACGTGGTAATAGTTATTATTTGGCAAGATATAGCACAGATTACAGATTACAAGCCCAAAAGCGCAATAAAGGCTAGCATCAATCATGTTCGCTTCACATGTTTGGGAGGACTCCAAGTTCTTTTTAATTATTTAGATTTATAATAAAACTTAAGACTCTGTTGATCGTTTTAACCCCCCCTGTCAAACACACCCTATCAAGCAAGGTAGCCCATAATTAAATTGTGGATACGTGTACTTTCATTTTAAGCTTGCAAAACAAAACTTACATTCAAACTGAAACTGACACATTTATTTCCAGTCTGGCATGTGGAGAGCAGTGAAGTAAAACGAGTTACACGTCTGGCCGGGAAAGGCGTTGATTATCGTACACTGTAAAAAGTAAAGTGTCATCAAGTCGTGTTTCCAGATGTTATTTCTCTGACAGCAGACCCCTGTGGATGCTGCTGGGCAAGGCTCGGAGATAGTCCCTCTCTCGTGTTAAGAAACCATAATCTTTATTATATTTTAATCGTACCTCAGGGTTGGCGTCATTGGTTTGTGAGGACCGACATTTTTTACAGAGCAGCAGGTCCCCTCCTATCAGTCCAGTGAACGCCGCAGAGGAAGTGTTTCTTATTGGACGCAGCGCAGACAAGGGAGGGATGTAGGGCGTTTCCTTTAGTGCAACAACAGCGCCGATCACTCTTGAGTAGTCAGCACACACACACACGCATGCATGCACGAACACATTTACACACATGCACACACACGTACACACTCACACACGCTGTGTCCCTGTCCGCCGCTGGTGAATGTCCAGTCCGTAGGTCCCGGGTTATGGCTCAGTACGCACCGCAGGCTTATGGGCTCTCGGACGAACAGGAATATCTCCAAGCATACGAGGATGTTTTGGAAAAGTATAAAGGTAGGATCATTGCTTATCGGACGTGTGTGAGGCTTCGGAACGATGAAGATATTGACTGATTGCCGCTTGACAGTTCAATAAATGTCAGACTGACCTCCCTCTATCTCCTCTCCTCTAGTCACTGGCTGGGCTCAGTGTCTTTATCCTTGCAGTGGAAAAGTGGAAATATTTCCCGCATGACATCACTTTTAGGCTGAATTTGAGTGGCCAAGACAAAGGCTTTATTATGAAATCTGGTGATCGTTAAATTAGAGGATTATTTCACTTGTTCAGTTCTTGTATCCAGTGTTGGATCAGGATGATTTGTGCTTAGTTTACTGTCATACTGAAAGGTCTAATCAGTAATCTATCATGTGGGCTCTGCTTTCAGTAAATCAAACCTACACAGTGTAATGGATCTATTACTGTGGTCTTAGTGGAATTTCATTGATTGAATGAGTGTGGTATCTTGAGCAAGAGAGGACAATGACATGGCATGATGAGGTGTTTGCTCCTGTCAGTAGCTCTTGTCCCCTATTTGTAGTTTTTCCTTTGTTTTCTATGTGACTTATAGCAGCCCCACACACATACGAAGACGTTATTCAGTGTCTCTGTGACAGCTAGAGCTTGCTGAGGAAACCATGCACACGAGTTATCAGGCTAGGTCAGTGGAGATCCGGTGGAGCTGAATTCAAACTGACAGCAGCGGTTTCGACTCCTGTTTCCTCTCTGCACAAGCAACTGAATTAAAACAACAGGATATTAAATAACATAAACTGTGCACTGTTGTATAAACTCATTGGTTAGGTACAACTGTACAAGGTAATCCAATACAACAGCTCTGCCATGAACTCTACTCATCTGAAGCTTAATCTTGTGTTAACTGTCAGACTGTTTCCAATAATCTGCCCCTCTCATTAATGTAAATAGGGAGGGGCAAAATATTAGAAACTAACAAAATGACATTACTAACAAAATTAAATTACAAATGCACTCAGAGAGCGCAAACCTCCACCAAATCCAATGTAAATAAATGTTGAATAAATCTGCCCCAAAATTGAATGGGTTCTTCCTTGTTTCATACTACATCCTTCAGTAAAAACAGGCAGGGTTGTTTTGGTGTAATCCTGCAAAGAACCCGACACAGAACCACAAGCACAACACATCAAAACAAACTAAGCTCTGAACTAATAATAAACATATAGTGAAATGGATGGCTCTCTGACAGTATCAATCAAAACCTATTATTATGTTTGTAAAGGCGGAATTTAAGACAGAGCTGTTGCAGTAGATGTACCTGATTTAGTGGCCGCTGACTTTATGTTCTATCAGCTGTTGATTGTTGCAGTCAGCGGGGCCAGTCAGCTGTGGTATAGGGCTTAAAATGACTTGGCTCTAATAAGATCATATGATGTAGCATCATTAGGATCTGTCGCTGTTGCTTTCAGGCAGAAGAGCTGCGTCAGACAATGAGCTTACTTATTTTTCCTGTAACTGCTTTCACTAGCTACCTAACCGATCAGTTTTTACATGTTACACGTTGATCTTTGGGGATATTTGACTCCCTGCCGCTTGCTGTATGAACAATGAACTTTTCAAAGAAGGGTAAGAACATTTTTGTATTTCCTTGATAATTTCAACATCAAATTTTTAAGTTTTTTGGTTGCTTGTAGCATCACAGTACTGCTAATATTTTCTCCATGTAGTCTTAATTTATCCTGTTTCTCACATTCGATAATATTTAAGTAAAATTGATTGAATTCAGTGTCTGTTTGGGCTTATGATCATTAATTTGCAAAGAGAATGCAAGAGATACTTGAGATTGGCTGGTGGGTTCATTCTAGAAGTATCCAAAACCCTGTTTCCTTCAAATTGTACACATTAGGCTCCTAAAGCAAATGGAAAAGGTGTTGCAGCTTGGACTACTGAAGCAGCAACAATTTCAAACAATTTACTTTGTTTAGCAGACAGAAGACAGGCTTTAGTGATGTTATAAACATGGTTTCTGTGCCAAATTTCTGTGTGCTTGTTTTTAAAAAGTGTAAGAAATGATGAAAGTTTTCTTCTTCTTCTTAAGATTTACCAGAACATATTATAGCCTCCTGTGTTAACAAAGCTCAAACATAAAATGTTGATAGTAGGGGTGGGTTTTATAGATTTAAAACTCTTTTTAAACTTACCTTCGAAGTAAAAATATAAACTGTATACTGTATAGTACCATAAAATAGTACCATAAAACACTTTCATCCAGCTTACAGTCTTGAGAGCAATGTAAAAAAATGAGTATGATGCGGAGGTTTTATAGCGACATGTCCTAGATGATATGATGTGGCACAGCCCTGTACTACAGTAAGCAGTGTATTTGAGTATATATGAGTGAATGACATATATCTTTATATATGAATTATTTGTCAAAGATTTAGTAAAAATATAAGTTTGTTTGCTTATCAACAACAATTAGGCACTGACCAAGTACAGGGAATCACTTTTTTAATGTGATCAACCAGAGCCTCCAGCTTCATCCCATGTGATGAGCAGAATATAAACATGTTCAGAGCAAACCGTACCAACTGTAACCAATAAACAAAGCCAAATAGACTGGTAAACAGCCAGTGGGCCATCTTCAAAGTAGGAAACAACATTTCTTTGTCTCTCTAAATCAAGGTTTTATAATCTTAAGATTATTTTCATATTTAAAGTGCATTTAAAAATTGGAAAAGAGCTGTTTCTAATTGACTGTAATCGAGGCAATAGAGACTGTATCAATGTTTTTATGTCTAAATCTGGTCACTGTCAGCATTGTTGAAGTGGAACTTTCATACAACCTGGGTTAATGCTAATGCTGCTCAAACTGCTAACTACATCAGATTGCTTAAAAGACTTTGTGACATAAAATACGGTAAGAACTCTAACAATGAGTATTTAAAAATGTTTGACAAGAAATCGTGTTATCCGAGCAGTAAAATACATTTGTTTTGGTTTGAGTGGATTATAAAACAAATTGACAAACACCTTTCAGGACAGCTAGCTGCTCACGTTACCTGCTAACGGTAACGTGAGCAGCTAGTTAACGTTAGCTAGCTTTTAGTACAAGAGTATGGTGCCCTTTTTTAAAGTTTCAAAGTTTCAGTCTGTGTTGGTTTTTGTATTGTATTTGTTTTAGAAAACTGCTATTACTATAAACAAATCTGTACCCTGCTAACATGACAATTAGCCGTTAACGTTAGCTAGTTTTAGAAAATCAGCTTATGTGTCGCTTCTTCAAGTCATTACAGAGGGGGTTGTGTCATGTATTGTGACATTTACTGTGTCAGTTTTTCACTAAAATATAATATTGTAATCCTGGTTAGGGAAGAGATGTCAGTCAGTGCATATCCTCTATTTGAAATGCTGTTGAGTTCATGTTGGCGTTTTTGACTGATCATGAAACACCTCTGAGTCATCAGTCATCCCTCTCAGAGAAAAGAGAAAAATGTATGTACAGGCTTATCTGTGGTGAGTGACTTCGGTGTGTTGTAATGTGAGGTGTGACACACACTTGTTCACCTACAGTGTTGTTTCTCACCGGCTAGAAAAAAATTCACATTTTTCAAGATTTAGAAAAATATTGAATTAAGTTCTGATCTGTGAAAGAGATGTGAAATCAGGGTTTATTCGATACTAAGCA
Organism: Macroramphosus scolopax; assembly: GCA_901007825.1. NCBI lineage: Eukaryota > Metazoa > Chordata > Actinopteri > Syngnathiformes > Centriscidae > Macroramphosus > Macroramphosus scolopax. The sequence goes on from CAAKHC010018796.1 coordinate 28,668, forward strand.
TAACAGAGTCCATTGAGACTGGAGGCGTGGATGTAGTTTATTGCTCCAGCTGTAAGAATGCCACACTAATTAGGTATTAGAGTTAATAATACACTTAACAGAAGAATTGTTTGGGCCGGATTCAGATTGAATACAGGCTTTACAAAAGTCTGTAAACTTGAGGATTGAGTTAAAGACAGGGTGTCTTAGACACATACAATTGTGAATAGCACCAAGCAGTAGCTGTATAGGACCACACTGTTCTGGCAAAGCCTGTTTGGTAGGCTATCAGCTTGAAGGGGACATTTGCGTTCCTGAACAGTTGATCACCCTGACATCAGGTTTGAATTGCTTCACTAGCTTGAAGCTGAACCCAAATGAACACGTTTGGTTTCTTGGGAGTAATAAAACCCGTAAAATTGAAATTAAAACAGGAGAACTTGTTGTTCAATTTGGTGACTTGCTTTTCTGTGCACATACAGAACTGAAAAAATGACTGCGAGGGGCTGAATAGATTATGTCTGCCTTCTAGTAGACAGAATTTTAATATGTTGGTGAAACAGAGAACGCTGAGATTTCCACTCCTGAAAGTAAAAACGGAAAGGATGGATTACATAGACACACTGTATATAGGTTATTGAATGTTTTTTTAATTTCTTTAAAGAGAATGAATCAGCCAGACGCAGCATCTAACCAGTCTTTGTGATGCTGGCCTTGTAAATTGTATGTTATCTGAGGGTGTGGTCCGTCAGCGTCTGCATGACATTTCCATCTGAATATTGCAGTCTGCATTCGGATTTAATCTCTCATGATGAGAGTGATTCCTACAGATACACCTGTTAAAAAAAGCTGTATTTTCTACTTGTATTACCTTACATTATCAAACACAGCAATGAGTGTGAGAGCATTGTGTTTTTGCACAGTCACTGCCTTTGTCCATCCTCCTGGGCTGTGGCCAGCCCAACCCCTCTGCTCTATGTCGACAGCCCACTCATCACATTCAAATGGCCCTATGGCCCACACACACAGCAGGCCCCCCCTATGGAGACTATCTGCTACCATACAAAAGACATTTTGTTTCTATGGGGGCAGCATACAGGTTCCAGAGACTCTTCATGTGTCAAGTTGAGGGCGGTGACACTCTTTTTAGCTGTTCATTGAAATTTAAACATGAGCGAGCCACACATTGAAGGTTGTCTCTACCCAGTTGGTTACTGAGAGCTAGTCAAGTGGGATTTCTTTAATGGTTTTTTATACGAGGTGATTTTGATCTGACTCGTAAAGTGCCCTACAATGGATAAGGTCTAGCAGATATGGGACCAAATATGATTTAGGTGGTATAATCCTTCGGTTATCTAATTATCAGGGGTAACTTCACAGCTAGCACAGCCAAAATCCTAAGTGCCTAGCACTAATGGCTAATTACGTGCATTAGCTTTTGGATCAGCTTCCAGTTTATAGGGATGCTCAGTGATATCCGGGAGGCCCTGCTCTGAATGCATTAATACTGATCCCTCTGGGTTCACCAAAGACACAACTGAAAAACGTGTTCTTCGATCTCTATCACAGTATATTCCTGCAGTCAGAAATATAATTATACATGTTTAAATCTGCAGACAGAAATGTTATTATCTCAGTTTATGACTGTAGTCAGTAATATAATTAATCCAGTTTATAACAGCAGTCAGAAATGTTATTGTACCAGTTTATAACTTGGTTGTTATTTGCCATAAAGGTTTTATGGGAAATGCAATATGTTAAAACAGAAAATGTATTACAGTAAGGTTACAGTATTTACACTTAAGTATATGCATAAAAAAATTGATCTGATCGAGTCTTTTAAATGGACAGTGTAATCCATACCAGCAGAGCTCTTACAGGGATCTTTCCTGCTCCATCAGTTGTTACTTAGGGAATTACTGTATGTGTGCATGTTGTGAACATGTAGTTTAAACTATATATTCCTACAGCTATATTTCAGAGATATACACAAATTCTGAAATACATTTGATTGATATTCTTCATGATGATTGAAAAGTCATATGAAATAGGCAGTCACATACAGTTGCATTATAACTGTGTCTGTATGTGTTGCCTGCTCTCTGTTCTAATTCCAAACGCTGTATTTATATGTTGTCATGGTGATGGGAAGACCAGCATGACTGAAACCCATTCCACAGCTCTGCTTAGCTCCTCTTACATGAGATCATCTTGTGAGTCCCACCCCTGACTCATGCTCTGTCGCCCTTCCTATTCCACTCCTGCAGCACCACCCTTTTCTACCAAATGCAGCAGATGCTGAGAAGTAATCCCATAATAGCAGTTGGAAACATATTTCCCTTCTCTTCTGTTTCATAGCCAAGAAATGAGCAGCACCATCTTTGTTTTGTGCAAAATTCTGAAGGTATTATTTCACTTGTTAATCCTGCAGGATGAAAAGACAAGACAGAACAAATGGAGACGTGTTATATTTGTTAAATGGGTTTGAACATTCATTTACTGTGGCCTCAATAATCACATCATCCAAACACATTTGTCTCATTTCACATTTATAACAATGATGAAGGGGGGAAAAGTCTGGATGTGGCCCTGAATCTGCCCCAAAATTTGAGACTCCTAGGAAGCAGATTTGCCCTGCAAGCAAGACACTTGTGGTGCTGGTGGAGGTGGGTTGCGAAATCTTTACCGGGCTGAAATGACAGCAGAGAGACAGAGAACTCTTTTATAATTTAACAGCTTACAGGTCATTGGATAAAGGAGAACATGACAGGTTGTGATTGGATGAAGAGGAGAATGAGCTAGTGACGCTTAGCGGTATCATGAAACTGGTACATGAAGGAGAAGTCTTGTATAGAGAAAGTGTGACATGGAAACTACATTCTTCCTGAATGTACTTTCGTTAAGCTTCATTTAGCTTTAGTTATGGCTTAAATGATCAGTCAGTTCTGAAAAATAGATTTTCTGTACATCCATTAATTGATCAGTTGTTTCAGGTCTATCCAAAATAATGCAATTTGACTGAATAGTCTACTCTGATCTTTACTTCCTTTATATGCAAAGTGTCTGTTTATGAGATTTGTATCACTGCTAAGCAATCATTATCCAAACTTAATATACAG
>CAAKHC010018796.1:32162-55758 GCA_901007825.1 Macroramphosus scolopax
ATGTCTGTTATATAGCAGTGGAGGAAGACAAGCATTGTGGTTGCGCTTGCAATTGTGTATTTAATCCCTATAAATTCCAAATATGTTATCTGACAAGGATAAGAAATTCAATTTTAAGGCTGCTTTGTATTATGAGTCAGTATGAGTTGTGAATGAAGCAGACTTTTCACACCAACATTTTCAGAATTGGGGCGCAAAGTTTTTCAAAAAATATCTTATTGTGATTATTTTGACTGCTATTGCAGTTGCAATATGATAATATATATATATATAATTATTGTCATTTCATTGAAACAAATATAAAAAGGATTATGGTGTGATTTTTGTGTAGATTTGTACAAACAAAAGATATTTTCTGAAGCCTGTTGAACATGATGAATAGGCCAGGACATGCCTGCACATGACGATATGAAGGGAAACTGGTGTTTTGACACACATTTCACCTTTAACAAATATTGTGCCTTCTGTGATTTGAACATTACTGAAGTACATATCCAGATTTAGATAAAATTAGGATTCATTGTTCCATATTCCATATTCAGATTGTGCTCCTGCTATGCAACACGGAGCTTTATACTGCAAACAAATCTAATGTACACATGCCTTTGCTTGCTTAGCTGGTTGTCACGCATGGGATGTGCATTGAAAACCGTTTGGCAAGAATGTTTCACAAGTCCTTGTCATTGGTTGGGAGGTTGAGGGCTTTTCAGTTTAACCTCTCTGTCTGTTTTGATTTCCACCCGTTCGAGGTCAAGAGGATTACTCTGGCTGAATTTTGATTGCTAGGACTTTTTGACTTTGCCCTGCTCAGAATGAATGGATATTTTAGGGATCCTTACGTAACAAGATGCCAAAGCGTGTCAGCAGCCCCCTGTGCCAGACATTCTCAGGAGAACAATTTATCTGCACTCCTACTCGAAAAAAGCTTGTGGAAATACATAAATGATAGATGGGTGCAGGAGACTGTCCTGCTGCTGGTTGCAATAAGACCAGTCTGCAGTGTGTGTTGTTGGATCCGGTTTATTCAGTAGTTTTCATGCCATCGCACAACTAGTGTGCACATCATCATGTCTTATAAACTGTTCTTTGAACGGTTCAAAGGTTCATAGTAGAAAACTGACTTCAAGCCTCATTCACAAACACATAAAACCCAACTACAAGTATTTTCTTCAATCATCTTGGTTGCCTGCAGGGAAATAAAGCACTCAATCACTGAAGAGGTACAGATTATGTGGCCTGCAGTTGCAGGGGCAGCGCAGTTCAGGGTTCGTGCTATTTATAGTCCTGCACATGTGCTTTGCTGAGGTCTACAAATAAGTGTCCCAGAGCTGTATGACTGTGTTTGAAGGCTATGGTGGACTCATGGGTTAAACCGGGCTCAGAGTCTAGACGGAGAACATACAGAGCTACACATTTATACAACACTGGCTACTGTGTGTCAGTATTACAGTACATAAGACCGGACAATGAGTGATATACGCCCAGTTTAACTTCAGATCACTGCGTAAATTGATTTGATGACAACATTCTTTAGGCAGTGCTTCAGATGTGTTTTATATGTCAAGAATTTCATTTGTAACCTATAAGAGAGCTGGTTAGTCAGGCTTTCAAGATCCTTCAAACATCAACCCATTCAAGTCAGAGGTCGCAAGCTTTTTATTAACATATTCTAAGCTGTTGCCAGACCTCTGGTGGACATTAACCATCTACGTTAAAGCACCAGAAAGAAATGAACAAGTTATTCTTAATACTTTAAGGAATACAGTGAATTCAATATTAATGAATATGAGTTCCCCAAGTTGTCATCATTTGGGGGCTTTTTACAGCAGAAGCAAACTTAAGTATTTTATTTTCATTCTTTATCAACTGTGAGAGTATTTTCTAATACTATTAAATCGAAGCTAACCCTCTAATAAGGTACTTCTGTAAGGGGAATGATACAGAATAGATCTTCAGTAATATTTGGACAATGTTGCAGCAGTTATTGTACAAGGCAAGAGAAAAGGTTTTCGTTAAAGGTGCAGAGCTGTTTTTTCCTGTGGAATGTGGTTCTGTACCTGTTATGACTGAACACTTACAGGATTCAGTGTATTTCGGGCTAAAATAACACATCAATATTATATGTTCCTCATAAGATCCTCAAGAGGGCACCAACAGATTAAACTCACCTTCATGTTTTGGGCTGCATAGGTACACACTTACTTCAATTGCTAACATTGAAACCCTCCTTTTATTTGTATTTCTATATGTGCTGCTTATGTTGAAGCAGTTTAACCCGAAAGGTGCAAATGATGGATGTAGTTTCTCCCACAATATGACAGTGGAGTGTATTATACTGGTCAGTAATCTGTGAAACAAGCGCAGCACAGTATATTGTAGCTGACCATGTCCGATATGGTGGATGATACAATCTTTTCAGCTTGTTGTTTGCATGTGATGGAGTTTCTCCGGTAATATATGTCCACCCAATCAACATAAATGAGTTTCTCATAAGAGGCTTATATTATTTATAGCTTCATATTATATCTCTAAGAATATATCTAGAGGAAAGAGATTTATATATGGATAATGGAAGTGAAGATGGTGTCTTACTGCAGACTGCACTGTTGTATTTCATGTGTTTCAGCTGTGGAGTCACACAAACAAGAATATCATAAATGACCCAGCAACAATTATTACAGCCTTAGTGTGATTGATCACCATCAGTGTTGATTGTTATTTGGCTGTGTTGTAAGTTATTTCTGCTTATGTGAACATAGTTGTGACTCTTGTCAGCTGCACAATAGAAAGATTATCTGTAAATATTTGTTATTCTTACAATACATTTCATATCTACAATGCTCAAGTGAGGCGTGCAGACATCAGACATAAAGCGGAAGCTGTAATATTCTGGGTCTGATCCATCCTGCCGCTGTAGCTCGAATCCATCGCGAAGCACACTGACAAGGGACTTTTCTTCTTTTTCCTTTAAAAAAAAGCTCTAATTTCTTCTGTGGTTGTGAGTGCTGCTGCTAAATAAACATTACAACAGAACTCAAAATAGAGAGTAGCCATGGAAAACCTGACAGGACTCGCTCTGGTTGCTTGATGAGAAAAGGAGTTGAGGCTGCCCTGGAGGCTGGTAGGCAGGCAGACAGGCAGGCGGGCAGGCAGGCAGGGAGGGAGGCAGACAGGGAGGCGAGAGGAGGAAGACTGTTACTGCTTCCTCAGTTACTTATCCGCATGGCCTCCATCTATCTGAACCACAATCCTCTCGATGAAACTCAGGAGCTAGGGGACAGGATGAAGTACCTGCTTAAAACGGAGAGGGAGCAAACATCTCACCTGGTATCTCTAATGTCCTGCATGGGTCAGTATTTCTCTCGATACTTATTTCCTTCCAAGTTAAGCCATGTCTGGGCTTGTTCTTGACTCATATGAGGTAAAATATCCTTGAGCAGGTTTTTAATCTGCGTTGAGGATTATTAAAGGGAGGAGGTTATCTGTGTTGTTAGGCATGTATCAGACTGCAGGAACATGATGATGTTCATCCTTAGTATTGTAGCAGTGGACTAAATCAAACTAATTATAGAGAGATTTCATTTTTACTGTTGCTGTTTCTACTTGTCCCTCATGTTATCTTCAGTGCATGGAAGCTTTTCGGTATCCACTGAGTATTATTTAGAGGGTTTGTGAATGGCGGAGTAGAAGCAGTGACATTAGTCACAGATGTGACGACTGGCTTGAATCCTCTGGTTGGACAAACGATGGGAAAAACTGACGACTGATGACGTTGTTCATACAGTTTTGTTTCCCTTAATTATACTAGTTACAGAAGTAAATGTGTTTCCTTTTCATTTTTTAATAGCATCCATTTATTGTCCATATCACACATGTGTCACTGGCTGCTGAAAGTCAGGTTGCCACGGTGATGTGAAACAAAAACACATGTGGTGAGCAGTAGTGAGTGATGCAATTTCTGGCCTCTTGGAAATTATATCCTTTCTTTCCTCCACTGGGACATGTGGAATTCATATGTACTTTCTTTTCTGCATCACATGCACTGAAACTACAAATTCGAAAATAACATAATTGACAGTTTGCAAAAGGAATATGCTACAAAACTGAATTGTCAAATGCTTTTTATTTAAGGCCAGGCATCGTATAATTTTCCCTGCATTTGTCTCCACTCTCAGTTACCATTAGACACTATGCAACGTAAAAGGCCGAAACAATGGCTCATACAAAGCAGAGTTGGCATGATGACAGCCGTCTTCCAAATAGATCTATGTTGCCTGGACACCTTCAAGGTGATGGGTCTGTGATGTGAAAAGAATTAACCAGATGTGTCTTTTTCCTTCGTCTTTCAGATGAAAGAGATCGGGTGCAGAAGAAGACATTTACAAAATGGATAAACCAGCATCTGCTGAAGGTAAGAACAAAGTCTCATTTATTTGTGTCCCGTGCATGTAATGCATGAGATTAAACCTGTAGTTTGAATTCCACAAGTTTTTCATCATACAAACAGCACATATCCAGGCATATTTTGCAAAACATCACATAACCTTTGATCCCTTTTAGCATAGACAAGCTTTAAATTAAGTCTGTTTATCCAACAGATATGCAAACTGTTGCAAGGATTTTGGCAATAATAACGATTGCAGCTTTCCATGTTGGGTCCTAACATGCTGATTTTCCTCTCCGGATATTTTATTTAGCTCAACATGTGCACAGCTGCAGTATCAGGGTGTCTTTGTTGAGGAAATCGTATCACTACTGTTGTGTTTTACCTGTATGTGGAATTTCAAGAAAAACAGACAGACAAGCACTGACATGTCTTAATATGATTTGCCATCGTGAAGATGAATAACTAGCCGGGAATCTTATGTAATGTTATAATTTGTTGGTGTTATGGATCAGTCCTATAATAATAATTACTGTCACCAAATCATACTGTTATGCAATGTATAAACATGTAGTCCTGTGATGTATAAAGAAAGAGGAAATTAATTCAGTTAAATCACTGTAATTATTATTATAAGTGCATGAAAAGAAACATGAGAAGTGCTGATGTAGATTCCTTAATTGTTGTCATTTGACCTGTGAAGTGGACATCGTCCAGGGTATCAGTAGCGTCACAGATAAAGGTCGACCGAACAGAAACAGACAAAAAGAGCAACAAAATATGTTTTCGGCTGCAGCCGTCAGGGAATTTTCCACAGAGATAAACGGAACATTCATTTTTAATGCTTAATTCATGGTGTAGATTTCAGAAAAGTAACGGATCACAACAGACAGTCAGTAGACAGGCCTCCCACATGGTCCAGGAGAAATCAGAAGTGCTGAGTAATAGTTGGGTTGACTGAACAACATAAGAGTTGCACGTCTATTTTGGCTCCACAGCTGTGGCTGCTATCTGGGATGAAAGTGTTGAAAGCCCTGTGTGAAAGCAGGTCAACGGGCAGGCGGGTGATTTCAGAAGTGCGGTATGTGGGACAGGAAGGAGGGATGGGCCTGCGGGAAGGAGAAGGCCTCGGACTGGAGTTGTTAAGTGTCGGGCTCAAGTGCTTAATAGACCGTGAATATGGTGTGACGGTGATTCAGTCCACTTGTCTTGCTGATATTAAGAGTGCTTGATGGTATATGCATTTACATAAAGAGACAAGAAGTAGAAACAAACCTAGTTGATTGAACCGCAGAAGGAAGAAACATGTGAAAAGCAATGGTTTATGTGATTATAAGCCAGACTGTCATGCTTCCTGGTATAATCCTCAAAGATCTGGGGCCTCATTTATAAAACAGTGCGTAGGCTCCATACTAAAAATGTATGTGGGAACAAAAGCCCATTTATAAAACCGAGTGCACTTTCACCAACATGCAGTGTTCCACCTGGAAAATGTGCGCATGTGGATCAGTCTTAATATCCAGCCCACTAAACACCCACATTCAATTCAGTCATTGCACAGCGCCGCATGAATGTTGATGCATGGCAATGAGCCGGCTGCTGATCGGGCTCATTAGGGTAAATCATGGCAACTGAGAGGAAGACCAGGTAGACTGCAATTATACTGAGTATGCAGGAGGGTCACCTCAGCATTTATAGGTTTTCAGGTATCCAGCTCCCTGGGATATTGTTTTGAAGCGTGAGTGGCAGCAGCCAACATGCTTGTGTGCCGGACAGCACCGTTGAGTTCACAGCAGCAATTTTACACATTAAAAGAAATGCTACTCTGTGTTAGATGCACAGTATTAACAGATACAATTGAAAACTGCTGATTCTCCAATTCTCAATTTTATTTTAAATGTTGCTTCGGGTTTCCACGACCGACGATGATGATTTCATCAGTTGGCCTGGTTAACGTGGTTGAGGTGAAAAGAACTCAACGCTTAATGTCAGGGAAAGGCAAGTCTGACTTTCCTGTATCCTACGAACTGTCACATCCTGGTATCATCTTGCATTTCAACAGCTGCGGTGCGCTCCACACCTGACCACCAGTGCCAATAGCAAACAGTCCGATTCTTTCCTGATCAGAACTTTGTTTGATATTTGAGTTGGCTTTTACGGTTGAAAGGTTTATCACTTATATCTCACTAACAAAAGCACAAATAACACTGCTGGTTATAATCATTATGATAAAGTGGACCTTTAAATTACATGTGATGTGCAGTGAAGTTGAATTTCTTAAATGTGGTTTCATTCACCACCTCACCACATGCGTCTACAATTTCTCCAAAATTGTCGTTTGCATGGGTCAGAGTTTCCATACAGGCGTGCATTTTCTTCTGTTAGCTTTTATAGATCCTAGCTTTGCATTGTGAGTGGCTAAACCCCTCTCAGGGCCCCATTTTTGTGGGTATGAATCATTCATAGAATCGGCCTGAGGTCTTTGGATGTTGAGATTACCATGTTTGAATGACAGAGGTCCCAGATTTAAAAACATCTTGATTCATGATGATAACTTAACAGTTGCTTTCATTCATACTAATTTGCTTTCTGCCCCGTGTTCACAGGTACGAAAGCACATAAATGACCTGTATGAAGACTTGAGAGATGGACATAACCTGATCTCACTGCTAGAGGTCCTGTCTGGAGACACGCTGGTAAGTGGGCACTTTTGTTTTTGTAATCTTTATGGTATCTCTTAACGATAAGAACTCAAAACAAACATACATAGTATTCAAACACTGCGGATGTTTTGGGAGGTTTGAACTTCGAAATCCTTAATCCTGGTCTGTAATCAGACCTGTATTTATTTCACACCCTCATAGTAAAGTAAATAGTGCTTTTATATTTTGTCAATTGTATGCACGTTTCCAGTTGTCACGAAGGGAATCCTGGTTGTTCGTCTCTGTTTCCGTTTATATGTTGGAACATCTAAGATGTGTGTCACCCTGTTCTGCTAAATTTAAAGCGGCTATAATCAATATTTTTCATAATACAGAGCTTTATAGTGAGTTTCAGCTCACTGTTTGGCTGTTTGGCCTCAACTTTGGTTGGCTTTTATTACTCTTGTGGTGTCGTTTGTGGTCATAGAGCTTTTTGCCCATCAATGCAAATACACAGTGAGCACACACGCACAGGAGCAGTGGGCAGCGAGCCAATTAAAGGCGTGCGGGGAGGGGTTGGAGTTTATTTGCCTTGCTTGAAGGCATTTCAGCTGTGAATGTTAAGGAGGAACCAGTGAACTTTGCTTGCAAGCCCTTTTCTCTAACCTTTAGACTACATCTACTCCCAACTTCTGCGTGAGGACCGACTCGCTGAACATTATCCCATACTGTAATGGTCTAGCTGGGTGCAGCTGGGTGGACCTGGGTTAGCATTTAGCTGCTAAAGTGCCAGATATCTCAGGAGAGATCAAAATATCACCAAGTGGACAGAAACATGAAACATGATATAAACATCAAAGATCATGTTGCCCTATACAAGCTGCTGGTTGCTAAGATATATTAGCCATATTAGCATATATATATATATTTATATATGTTTGATGGAGTCAGCTGGTACTTGAGCCTCACTCGTAGTAACAATCTGAGTTTGCTGTCAGATGAACTTTGAACTCATCACAGGAAGGCCAGCAAGTTGGAAATCTAGCTTTGTTGTTGTTCACTGGAGTTCCCAGCGAGGTTCTTATCAGCAGATACTCATGTTTAACTTCCTAACCGGCTTTTTGGACATTCTAACTAAAAAGCAGCCTTAAGAATAAGTGACATAAACTGATGAAGGAAGTATCCCATAGAGGCCACGTGGATAAAGATTATCACTCATATTATATTAAGGTGGTGAACTTGTAATGTCGTCTAAATGCACAAGCATAATAAATGAATCAATTGTTTGAACAAATTACCGAATCATTTGTAATAGACTGCAAAAATTATTTGAATAAGAAAAAAAAAGTCACAATAATATTTATACAAATTGATTAAATGAAGCACAATTTGACTAGTTGATGAGACTTTGTGTGTACTGTAGATATAGAACATATAGAAGGTATCCTCCAGTAGCTGTAGGTTGCTGTAAAACCTGACTTGGCACTGATTACTAAAGTGTTATCAAGCGGGCTACTTACAGTCGTGTTTCATCTCTGTTAACACGTCCTTCTTTCATCTTTTACTATATTGATATATTCCGTCTGCCGTCCTGAGTTACATAATACAATCATGCTATGACATACCTAACTGCCCCAACAGTTACTCCTCCTTCAGTGTGACTAACCTTCATTCTCCTGGTAGCTATCTATTTCTCTGTTTACATTCTGTTTCCCCTCTTCCTCCCTCCTCTTCTGTTCTCCACTCTTTGATTGTTTTCTGTCCATTGTCTGACTTCATTTGATTTGGCCGCTGTATCCGTGTCTTCCTTTCTTCCCTATGTGTTGCCTTTTCGGTGATAAGCCAAGGGAGCGTGATTTACTGAAGACTTTGCGGTTGGTGAGTGGGACAGAAGCATGTGCGGTTGAGCAGCATGGAGACACGGTGGATGATGATAAGGGGGTACGTGTGGACTGCCCCCCCCACCCTCTTGTAACAAACTAATTTCAGAGCGTGCTGTGGCCAGTTAACTGGAGTGTAGAAACAATCCCACTGTAGAGTTTTCCAATTGTAGTCCTGGATGATTGTTAGCAGATATTGTAGTTTCTCCACATGCTTTTAGAGTATTGTTTTCACCTTTCCCAACTTTAATTTTTTCTGTGCAACATTATGGTTTTGTGATCAACAAAAATTATTCTTTTGAACCGGATGATTTTGAGATATGTGCAAATGATCCAAAGACCCAGGCAGCTTCCTGCTAGAATATTCTTTTTATAAATATGTATGCGACAAAAAAAAGGAGGACATACTGCAAGATTTGGCTCATTGACCATGCAAAAGCGATAAAAAGATTCAATTAATGATGAGGAGGATGGGGACCATAAAGCTTGGGTCTTGATATACATTTCACCAGCTTTCCACATCATTGAGCCATCCAACCCTGCCTGACGATCAGGACATTTATCATCCGCTGCTACTTTGAAGTCTCAAGACGACTTCACAAGTGGATAAGATTCACTGAACGAAAGCTTGGGTTTACTGAATGGTGTCGCTTTGCTCCCGAGATGAGCAGATTCTCACTTTTGTCAATGGAGTGTTGGCTGAGTGCAGCACAAGTCTTTTGCTGCTGCTGCTGCATCCTGGCTTCATTGCATTTTCTCCATTTCATTAACTCATGCTGTGGCCACTGAATGTCCATGTGCTTTTGTCACAAAGACATCGGACAGTTGCTTGTTCATAACAGCTTTTCTTCTTCACTTTTTAAGATTCACATTTACTATTTGCACAACGGGAAATTGAATCTGTCGAGTGCACATTGAGAGTGCTGTATGAATGGTGTCAGGCGCACTTGGTTCTTAAGTACATATTAATAGCATGAACTCTGAGATGGAAATGGTGGAAAATGTTCTGCACCGATTGTTGAGTGGACTCTGAGTAGAAATGTCTGCTGTTGCTGTGGATGGTGTTTTTGTGTGTTCTTTTATGTCTTCCCCGTACCAGATCAGTGGGTAAGATTCTGGAAGCACGTCCTGGGTCTGACATGCCAATCAAGATTTCATTGGTTTGTACACTGATATTCTGAAGAACATGATTTCCAAACACAGCTCCTCTTCCCTCTTTATGTCCACAGCCTCGGGAGAGAGGAAGGATGCGCTTCCACAGACTCCAGAATGTACAAATAGCACTGGATTATTTAAAAAGACGACAGGTAAGATGAACCCCTCTTTTGATCGAGCACATGAAAAAATGTGCACGTTGTTGACCCGACACTTTCTTGGTCTCTGTGAATGAAAATTGAAATTAATTTGCCACCAATTTCAATGGCAGCATTTACGGCGCGCTCCCACAAATCCCATCAGTGGGTTTCCAAAGAGCCTTGATATACCTCCCTTCCCCCACCACAGCCAGGATGTGATGAATAACACTGCCTGGCTCAGCTGTAGCCAGATGTGACGTAAGACACGAGACAAAGGATTCATAGACGGTCACAAAGGAGTTCTTCTATTACTTCATCTACATCCCACATGCGTCGATATAGACATTGTATGCAGTAATTGCACAATGATCAAACGGTTTAAATTTCACTCCTGGTTGGCAGAGAAGGAGGAAACGTTCCTGGATTACGACCCAAGATTGTGTCAAGACTCTCTCTGCCATCACAGTCCTCCCTGTTATTACAGTAACAGTGTCCCTTCACATAACAGAATGACTAGTGCTCCACCTTGTGGCACGTGACAAATAGGACACTATGGGTCCTACTTTTTACTTGATATCTACTCCACATGAATATCACAATTAAAAAGGGCAAGAACATGTTTGGAACACATTTGTATGATTTGAATATGCAACAAACTGATCAGATTTTTCTTCTCATTAGGTCAAACTTGTAAATATCAGGAATGATGACATCACAGATGGCAACCCAAAACTGACCCTGGGATTGATCTGGACCATAATACTGCACTTTCAGGTCAGTCTCATCATCGTATGGTTTGTTCATTCATGTAAATAGGACTATTCATTCTGAACTTGTTTGAACCTTTAAGATATTGTAATGCACAGTATTTTAAACCTTCTTCGAACGGTTACTTTTGTCTAAATAATGCATCCTGGCATGTTTTGGAATTGTTATGTAATAGTATTCAGCTGAGAGGCTAGTCACATGCCTCTATAATTACTGCTTTTAAGATGCTTTCAGAGACATAAAATAGATGTTTCTCCTTATGACCACAAGTTGTCAAGCTGACTGTTGTTGTTTCTGCCGTCTCGCTCATGTAGATCACAGTGAAATATATAAAATGTATGTTTATGTGGTTTAGTGAAGCGCTCTTGTTTGAAACTTTTCAAGTTGTGAATCCAAAGTTACTGCGGTGTTCACCAGAAGTAATGACATGGTAACTGTGCTTACCCACAGCTGTAAGTGTGTGTCTGAGCTAACGCTTTTATTTTTTTTTTTAAACTGGACGGTTTTCATGTGCTCGAAGCGTCTTTCTCTGCGAATTTTCAGAAAAAACGTCATCTAAGGGAATATGTTTATCGGTATAGCAGGGCTGTGTGATATGACCATATATATAGTCTGAGGATAAAATATGGATTCAAAATTACTTTTATTGGGATATGAGATTTTGATCATATTACACAACCCTGCTGGAGTGACAAATCAATCCAGTGGATTAGTGTGTGTGTGGAATCCAGGAATCCATGAGAGAGCAAATAATATTATCTTTCCAAAATCCAATTGCAATCCAGCAACTTCATACTTCCACTACTTATCAGTCAGCCTCTCTGTCTGTCTCCTTCTCTCTGACTGTGTTACATTAGATTAGTAATATCTTTGCCACATGGCTCAGGATTCCGTAGATTGGGAAAACAAATACTAGAAGCAAGTATGTGTCTTTCAGACTTACAGCTTTGTTTAAGACGGCGATGACTTAAATCCGTCTTATAGAACAAGCAGGAATCAGTCGGTCTGGGAAAAAAAGGAGCTAATATGACTTTGCCTGGACTCGAACATGCTGACACGTAGCATCGGCGATGACGCCAACACCTGCTGCTGTCAATCGCACGCAAGCCCTTGAGCCAGCAGCAACGGGCCTGTTTCTTCTTGATTCAGAAGGATAGCCAGGCACCTCAAGAGATTAACATTGAGCTGTTTGAGTTATAGTACACACCTTTGGCTATGTTATAAAATCACTGCTGACGGTTGACTGACATTTGAACAATTTTATGTATGTCACGCTTTTATACGGCTGACTTTGCCTAAAGTATCCAGGTTGACTTCCTTTCTAAAGGATCGGGGTTGTTTTGAGGACAAGCTGTACGTTCTCTTATGTCTGTAGGCTGCATGTTTTATTAACATGTGTGCACTGTGATAAGTGACAGAGTGGCGTGTTTGACCTCCACTCCCCCTCTCATTACCGAGTTACTGTTTCACCTCCGGTGTTTTGTCAGGGTGTTTGAGAGACTCTTCATTGTGTTATCAAGGACATTCAGATAAGTTCCTGCCATTGATTTTAATAGCCAAATAAACATGGACATGCACTGTTGTCAGTAGCTGGTTTGTTCTGTCCTGATTGACTATTTCTTCTATGTGTTGTCCAGAGTTCGATAAGCATGATCTAGATAGTTTGGTCGTAAGTTGCCCGGGAGTTGCGTCAGGAGGAATAAGTGCACTGCAGTTTGAACTGCGTTGGCTGTCAGGTGACTTTGACCTTCCAGGAAACTTCATCGGAGTTCAATATGCTGACAGTGGCACAGGGTTTTTTAGCCAAACTATGTGGTGGTGACATATATAATCTATTCCTTCAAATGTCTCTGTTTGCTCTGTAGTTGCTTTTTTATTCCGGTGTTGTATTGTAATGGTAGTGTGATGTAATTGTGTTGTAATGGTTTCATACGGTGAATCACTTCCTGGTGTTCCATGTGTTTGCCCCCTTGTGAACTGTCACTGTGGTGATCTGTTCAGATAATAGTGTTTGTTTAAAGCATTGGGTGTAAGCCCCACCTCTGGCTCCACCATTGTATGTATCTTGATTAATAGACAAACTGAAAGCACTTTGTTGTCCAGCTCGGATTTGCCCGTGCTGCTCTCGTTGATCTACACTGGTCTGTTTTTCAAAGCCTCCCTGCCCGGCCGGGACTCTGTCTGGCTCATGCAGCCTGTCAGAGCAGACAAACTTGCTGAGCCAAAATTTCTCACAACATAATAGGTGGCCATCAGCCTGCACCCTCAGATATGGCCTCATTACAGGCACAATTACAAGGAAACCCAATAGGCAGCAGTCATTTTCATGTGTTTACTGTGTAGACAAACCAGCCCAGAACAGGTCCGTGCACAAGTTTCCGTTCTTCATAAACAGAGAATTCAAGCTGACAACACGTGGGCCGTGTCTGTGTGTGCGTTTATAATGTTTGTGCTGGATTAGCAAAGCCAGAGAAATGTTTCAAAGGTCAGAAAGGATTCCTGTGACAGACGAGCGAGCGAGCGAGGGAGCAAGAGAGAAAGGTAGAGTGACAGAGAGAGAGAGAGAGAGAGAGAGAGGCTGACCCGTTCTCGGATGAGTCTCTGAGAGTTGATTAAAGGAAAAGCTACTTCAGAGTGAGGCCTGGTTTATGTCTGGTCACTGCTTATGTTGAACCATTTCCGCGGCGTGAAAATGGCGTTCTGTCAATGGGATAGTGTCTCTCCGATCAAGCCGGCCTCACTGGATAATCTTCTTGGAAACAGCTCACAGTGAGTTCACCACTTTCAATGGGGAAGACTCCGTATGACTGACAACAATGGGAAATATCTGTGGCCGTGTCCGGGGCCCAAAAGAGGAATGTTATGTTGACCCCAAGAAAGCTCCACTGAGCCCTGAATCCAAAGAGCTCAAAGGACGCCGCTATTTTCAGAGAAAGAAGAGGAAATCAGCGGATTTTCAGCCTGAATCTACCAAGAGTCCTGTGAGTGAGGCCTTTAAAATTGAGGCCACCTGTGATAGAGTAGAGCTCCATGATGACCGAGATGGGGACACGGAGGAGAGGCATGCAGGACTGCATGATCCTTCAGAGGCAGACAAACGTCTCTCCAGGCAAGGTAGCCTCAGTACAGGCGTCTATGTTGGAGAGGTGCCTGTTTTAATTCCTGGACGTCCCTCTGAACAACCTCACGGCAAGAGGTTAGCTTGCAGGATTGGACGGTTTTCTAGAGCCCAGGCAGTTGTTGATGGACGCAGGTCTGCTATGGATGAAAAGCTTCATTGTATCAACACAACCTCTGGAGGAATCTCCGCTAAGGATGGTCTGCTTGTGAAGAAGCTGCTGCAGCGCCAGCTACGGAGGGCTGTTAGTTTTGGAGCTGTGGAGCACATGCTACGGACTATGAGGGGTAAAGACGGACCTGTGAGTGAGGAAACGTTTGCCAAGATTATATGGAGCTCTCAACCGCACAGGAGGAGGCCGAGGGCCTACACCTGCTCTGGTTACGTTGAACGTCATGCCAAGTGTATTTCCATCCAACGGGAGGTAATAAGAAAAAGTTTTTTTAGAGCTAATTTGATGTAATTTATGGCGGATTGATAATTGATTCGGCTATAATGTCACTCTATCATTGCATATTGCTTGAAATATACAGTATTTTTTGGAGGCTACAGTTTTATTGAGTGTATTTAGAACACGAGGTGTTGATCTGATTGGAAGAACTTGTCTCGTATAATGAATATAACTCCTCCTGCTGCGTCAGCCTCTGGTATTTCTTCATACGTCCATGACGAAGGCCTTCACTGAAAACCGAAAGCACCTTTTGAAAATGTGTTTCATAAGAAACGGAAGCACGTGTTTATTTTCTTCGTGTGCGGTCTTGCGTTTGCAGGAATATCAGTATTCATGAGTGTGGACTAAAACTGTAAATAGAATCTCTTACACACAGGTCATGTTTGTTTTTTAACCTGCCAACAGTGCGTTGGAACTTAACCTATGAAGTGGCAGAGTTTGTTAAAGGTCATGTTCAGTAGTGTGTTAGGTAATTGATTACACAACTCTACCTGACACTTCTTACCTGCTGACATCTGGATTACGACAATTCAAATGAATGAAGTTACCTTATTTAATGAACTAAATAAGGTAACTTTTGCCAAATTTAGAATTAATTTACACATTATATATGTTTTACAGGAGTATCTTCTCTACAATAACTAATATCTTAAAGATTAAAAAGTTCAGTTGTTTCGGAGGCATTGAGATGTTGATGAATGTCTGTATGTTTAAGACAATATTGTGGTTTGGTTGCAGTATAACAGCATTCGCCTTTACTGTTTCTGCATGTCAATAAGAGCTTTATTCTAAAGAATTCATATCAGTGATGATCCATCTATCTATCACTTATTGTGGATGGGGTTTCCTGCGATGCTGAGCGATGCATCCTCAGCTCCCCATTTGTTTGAACCAGGTTTGTTTTGTGCCTCTGGTGACAGATCTCGGAGATTCACGTGACAGGGGAATCCGAGGACATGACAGCCAAGGAGAGGCTGCTGCTCTGGTCCAGGCAGATAACAGACGGCTACGTAGGCGTAAGATGTGACAACTTCACGACGTCCTGGAGGGATGGCAGGCTATTTAACGCCATCATTCATAAATACAGGTATTGTAACACACAACAAAGCGCTCAGTTGGGCTGTAGAATGCACGAGTGTCCTTGTGTGACACCACCTCCTCTCCTTTACAGGCCAGATCTAGTTGACATGAGCCGCGTGTCGACTCAGACCAACAGATCAAATTTAGATCACGCGTTTGGTGTAGCTGAACATCTTGGGGTGGCAAGACTGCTGGACCCAGAGGGTAAGATCCATAGACATTATCATGTTTGGTTTGACTAAGTTACCCTTTGAACAACTGTGTGCTACAAATCATGTGGAGTGAAGGTTGGATTTTGTCCTGTGTGCTGCATTGACATGCACTTTGGTTTCCTCTTCCCTCATCAGATGTAGACGTTCAGTCTCCTGATGAAAAGTCAGTCATCACATACGTCTCAACACTGTATGATGCCTTCCCCAAAGTACCTGACGGAGTGGATGGAGTCAGTCCTAATGTAGGGCAACGTTATCAGTCCACCAATATATCCACCCAGTCCCAGTAAAAGTGCTGAACATTGTTACTGATGATCTTTTTCTGCTCTGAACAGGATGTTGATATCAAATGGATCGAGTACCAGAACATGATCAAATACCTCAGCCAGTGGATCAAACACAATGTGGCCATAATGTCAGATAGATCATTCCCCAACAACCCTGTGGAACTCAAGGTATCGTACAACCATGAATAAACGTTTACATCCATCGTGTATGAAAGGATATCTGTCTGCTTCCTATAGCCCACATGTGGCGTCTGTCTGCTCCATCTGAATCTCTGCCAGAGTGTTAATGGATATCGGAGAGCACCAGAGTCCATTTACTGCAAGAAGGCGGTGGCCTCTATTAGTGAAAGCACTTTCATGCAGTTATTTTAATGATTAATTGAGAGTGTGTACGAATGCATCAGGATTATTCTGCAGCTTCCTTTGTCTTGCTGCTTTGCTGCCGTGCTGCATGTTAAAACATTTTAATTGTAATCTCTGCTTTGTTTTACAGGCACTTTATACACAATATCTGCATTTTAAAGAACATGAAATCCCACTGAAAGAAAACGAAAAGACAAAAATCCAGAATCTCTACAAAATGCTTGAGGTACTCGGTGCTTTGTCAGAAGAAAACAGTACATGGCTACGATTACACACGATTATCAATGCATCACTTTCTGATAATAACTCCTTGTGTGTATCTTTTTTTAACAGATGTGGATTGAGTTTGGGCGTATTGAGTTGCCGCAGGGTCATCACCCGAATGATGTGGAGAAGGAGTGGGGTAAACTAATAGTTGCCATGCTGGAACGAGAGAAGAGCCTGAGGCCGGAGGTGGAGAGGTATGTGGAGGCACTGGGCCTGACGATGATTTGATTTAAAGTTGAATCGGGGTCTTTTCACTCTAGTATTGTGAGTCAGCTGTATTTCAAAGTCATTTTTTAGCATTGTTTAGCACTATTCAACAGGGTTACAGGCTTGTAAATCCTGATGTTTTTGGGTGGTGTGTTGCTTTTCTAAATGAAAAGGTTCCCATGACATAAAAAGATAAAGACGCAAATATTCAACATGAGTCAGCAAAACAGTTTCTCAGAGTGGTGCAGAGGGAGGACAAGCACAACAATGTCTCTGCTGAAACCTAAAACACTCAGAGTCAGAGTTTTATTACAGTTTAGTAGAACTCCCCTCACTGAAACAATGCACTCTGTAATGAATTATTTTGACATTTTTACAATACTTCTTTAGATTTACTTCAGCCAAAGTGCCTGAAAAGGTGAATTTTTATAAAAGAGAAGGAAGAATTTGATTATTGCTGATCTAGTGTATAACATAAAACATGCAGAAACCCATTTGAAAGCAGATGCAAGGTTTTATGTCCAAGCATTCGTCAGTTGAAATATTTTCTGCTGGCTGATCTCGGCTGCAAGCTCAGTCAGGTTTTCGACGGGTGTTCTGTTCCCCCTCAGTGTCTGTTGTGAGTCAATGTCAAAGTCATCTTTTCGGAGCTGGACGTTCTTGTTTACATATCTGTTCCTGCCTTCATCGTCTATAAAAACGATATATTTAACACAAATCACAGGGTTTGGATAAAAAGCTGACAGAAGCAGATTTCCAACAGCTTGGCAGTGTCAGTCGTTATTAAGGAGCTCTGTCTCAACATGCTCTTTCATTTGAAACCTCTCGGGGCAGAATATTATTTCAGGGAGGGATTCACTTGTTGTGCTCCTCAGCTGGCTGTGAAACTATAAAAGTGAGCAGGCTGATCCATTTCCATCAGTTGCGGATGCTCCTGCTCACACTCAGTGTTAGGTTGGGTCTGGTGTCCCGACAGGACGATAGGGATGAGTTACATCTAGCGGTCTACTATGCGAAGTAACATGGCGTATTTGAGCAGGATCCAGCCTGTTAGCGGCGGTAGTTTCACCAGCTTTGGTTCCAACGACACCGTTCTCACTGGATTTGAACCGTTACAGATTAACAGCTCAGTCTTTCTTAATAACATCACCTATGGAGCCAGGTGAGATTACATGCTGGGTATAGTGTGCATGCTTGAATTGTGTGAAGCTTTTCACATTTTCTTTTGTTTTCAGAGAATAGTGATTATAACAGTAAATGAACAGCATGATACAATTGTTTTTTGTAGGCTTGAGATGTTGCAGCAGATCGCTAACAGGGTGCAGCGGGACTGTGTTAACGGAGAGGACAAGCTGGCGTTGGCTAGAACTTCCCTACAGTCTGTAAGTTCTGCACAAGCTCTTTCTCTCTTAATGTGATTCATTATAAAAAAGATGTGTTTGCCTTGACTTTCACTTTCCTTTTGTAAGGATGTCAAACGTCTTGAGTCCGGTATTCAGTTCCTCAATGAAGCTGAGATTGCCGGCTACCTCTTGGAGTGTGAGAATATCCTCAGACAACAAGTGGTGGACATCCAGATTCTCCTAGATGGCAAATTCCCCTTTGCAGATCATCTAGTCCAAAGGTAAAATCCAGATCGTCTTGGAAATATGAAAGAAAACTCCTACATATTAATGCATCTCATGTCATTGACTCCCTTTTAACTACAGGGTATCGAACCTGCGGGATGAGCTTCTAGCCCTGAGAGCTGAGTGTTCCTCTGTGTACAGCAAAGGTCGCACCTTGACAACAGAACAAACCAAAATGATGATCTCAGGCATCACGCAAAGCCTGAACTCTGGCTTCTCTCAGAACATAAACACAAGCCTCTCACCAGCCCTTACTCCTGCACTCACCCCAGGGGGGTTAGGTACCCCTGGGTCAACATTCACCTCCAGCCTTACACCCTGCCTGACCCCGTCCTTGACCCCGACTGTGACCCCTGGTCTGCAGCCTGGTTCAGTACAGTCCTACATGGGGGGTGTAGACCCAGGCAGCCTCAGGCATTTGAAACACATGCAGATCCGAAAGCCCTTACTCAAATCCTCTCTGGCCGACCCCAACATGACGGAAGAAGAGGTCAACATGAAATTTGTCCAGGACCTTTTGAACTGGGTGGTGGAGATGCAGGTCAGTACTTTGCTGGAATCAGATTTATTGATCATGCACTCTTAAAATAAGATACTTAACACTGGATCTGTTTTTTTCTCTTTTATAGTTACAGTTGGATCGTTCAGAGTGGGGATCTGATTTGCCAAGTGTGGAAACACATTTAGACAACCACAAAACCGTACATGGAGCCATTGAGGAATTTCAAATGAGTCTTAAAGACGCCAAACTTAGTGAGGTGAGTTTTTGACGTTTGGAGTTTTACTCTGTTGTGCCTGCAGTCTTAGTGGAAACATCAACAAGCCCACATCGTATGTAATGTCTGAAAACTCCACTCCTTCAGTTAAATAGCTGTTTTCTCTAAAAAACATTTTCCACAGATTCAGATGAACATACCCATGAAACTGACATATTCAGAGCAACTGAACAAACTAGAGAAGCTGTACGAGAGGCTGTTGGTAAGTGATATATTGAGGACATGAAACTGTGCTGCTGTAAAGAAATACGTATATTTAAATACATTTATCCGATTTGAAGTTAGAATTTATGAACGCCTGCTATTTTCAGAGCTGTTCTCGAGAGCGACAAAGCCATCTGGAGGACCTGCATGACTTTGTGTCGCAGGCGACTCGGGAGCTGATCTGGCTGAATGAGAAGGAGGAAGAGGAGGTGGCATTTGACTGGAGTGATCGCAACACTGGCATGGCCAAGAAAAGAGACTACCATGCTGTAAGTCATTAACGTACTGTTTTTGTTTAAACAGACATCTGACAATTATCTTATTCTAATTAAGACAATATTTTGATTAAGTCGATTAAATTAGTTCTACACATACCTCGAAGCTGGAGCATGTTGCTATGAAAACTCATTGGATTTTCTAGTGTAATTAAGGTGGATGCATGCCTACAACACAGTTTAATGACGAGACTAAGATACTCCACATGTCTTAGCTAAGATTTTTGCTTTCTCTGAATTGGCCAAAGGCGGGTTAAGTTAATCAGATAATGCTTGGATTGGCCTGGTTAATATCAGATTATTGCCCTCTGTGTAAACATGGTCAATGTCCCTTAACAGGATCTGATGAGGGAGCTGGATGAGAAGGAGGAAGTGATCAAGTCTGTGCAGGACACAGCAGAATATCTTCTTCTTAAAAACCACCCAGCCAGGCTCAGTATTGAAGTAAGCCTTGTGGATTTTCCTGTATACTCAAAATGACAAAACAGTTCTTCTCCACAGCTGAAGCTTCAGCTTTCAATCTTCTAACTGCTATACTTGGATCATGCATGTTTCATTTCCCCTCCAGGCGTACAGAGCCGCCATGCAAACGCAGTGGAGCTGGATTTTACAGCTGTGCTCATGTGTAGATCAGCATCTAAAGGAAAACAACCTTTATTTTGAGGTGAGTCGCTGCTTATCTATCAGTCACTTCCACCTGACCTGGTTGGACATGGCTAATGTCTCGTTCTTTCCCCCTGTGCAGTTTTTCAGTGATGCCAAAGAGTCCATGGACTTTCTTAAGAGCCTGCAAGACGATATTCAGAGAAAGTACAGCTGCGATCAAACGAGCAGCCTGCACAGACTCGAGGACCTCCTTCAGGAATCCATGGTAACCTGATATGAACGTGACGTGTGCCTGGATGCAGAGGCAGTTTTGATTAAAAGATAAAGGAAATATTTGTGTCTATATTTTGTGTTGTGTGTCTCTAGGATGAGAAAGAGCAGCTTCTTCAGTACTGCAACACTGTCGCTGGGTTAGTGGGAAGAGCCAAAAATATTGTGCAGCTCCGGCCCAGAAACCCCGACACCCATTTAAGATCTTCCATCCCTGTAAAAGCCATCTGTGACTATCGACAGATCGAGGTATGTATGCTTTTTGTTTTTATTTCACCAAACTTAAGTTCAATTTAAAGTAAATCGTATATTCAGCCTGTGTTAACCTGTGTGTTTGTATTTCAACTATTTCAGATAACCATTTTCAAAGATGATGAGTGTGTATTGGCTAATAACTCTCACCGGGCCAAGTGGAAAGTCATCAACCCAGCAGGGAATGAAGCCATGGTGCCCTCTGTCTGTTTCACTGCGCCTCCACCCAACAAAGAGGCTGTTGATATGGCTGCAAGGTTAGAATTCATTTACTGTCTGATTTATTCCTAAACTGCACATTAACTTTCACAAAAATATTTTCTTCTTGAATTTGTATCTTTGACGTCCTGAGTTGGTTTGTTATACCTCTAAAGGCCTCTTGTTTTCCTGCAGAACTGAGCAGTTATACCAGAATGTCCTGGCTCTGTGGCACCACTCCCACATCAACATGAAGAGTGTGGTGTCTTGGCATTGTCTAATGGCTGATGTACGAGCCATCCGATCTTGGAATGTGGCCACAGTAAGTTTGAACTATTTTGTTTTGTTGTTTTTAGGATGAACGTTTCAATGAAACCATGTATGATAATCCCAAACTTACGTTTGTTTATTTCCTCTAACCACTGCAGTTTAAGACCATGCTACCCGGTGAGCATCAGCAGGTCTTGAGCAACTTGCAGTCTCATTTTGACGAGTTCTTGGAAGACAGCGAAGAATCCGAGGTATTCACTCTGGCAGACTGTTCCCAGCTGGAGAGAGACGTCATGGCCTGCAAGGAATACTACCAGGAACTGCTCCGATCTGCAGAAAGAGGCATGGCTCACTTCCCCTTCCTGTCCCCCCCGTAACAGAGATCTGCCAGCACACACTCAAAGCAACACCGCGAGGGAAACCCATGGCTCTATAAGCCTGTTTAACCTTAAGTTAATTCCTTTCGGAATTATGTTTTCTTTCCTCAAAACCCATGTAAGAGTGCTGAGGTCATGAAAACTAGGAAGTGTTTGTTTAGAAATACTTTGAAACTGACCTGAACATGAGTTATGGACTTACATGATTACATACTTATTCTGTTTTTATTTTCCTGCTGAACAGAGGAACACGAGGAGTCTGTGTACAATCATTACATCTCAGAGATACGTAACTTCCGGATGCATCTGGAGGCCCATGAAGAACACCTGATCAGGCAAATCCGCACACCGCTGGAGAGAGACGACCTGGAGCAGAGCCTCAGGCGCATCACCGAACAAGTGGTACGAACCTTGAATATTAAACATATTATGGATCTTATTGTTGGGTTTGTTGTAATCGTTGTTTTCGTTGCGCTGCATTGCAGAGGAAGACTGCAGAGCTGAACAAGTTGAAGGAGGACCTCGATGTCATGAAGGAGAAGTGTGAGCTGTTTCTCAGACAGGCTGCAGGTTTTCCATCTATGCCAACACTTTCCTCTGAACTCACTGTCCTTGTTCAGAGCATGAGCCAAGTCTACTCCATGTCTTCCATTTATCTGGACAAGTAAGACTTTCCCTTCAGCCTCTAGAAGGACCTCTGGTGGCATTCAGATAGATATACCCTGAAACTGAAGAAATGTTTCCACTCTTTTACAGATTGAAAGCAGTGAGTTTAGTGGTGAAGCACAGCCAAGGTGCAGAAGCGCTAGTTAAGGCCTATGAATCCAAACTCTATGAGGAAGATGCTCTGACCTCTGAACTCCAGTCTATTGAAACAGTCGTTTCTACACTCAAGGTACAAACCAAATTTAGATTTCCCCAACGTGTGAGATGTTTTTGTTCATTCTTAGTAAATATGCTTCCTTCTGATCACAGCAATGGCGGACAGAGATTGATGAGAACCAAGATGTGTTGCATGAAATGGGGGATGAGCTACAGAAAGCACGAGTCATCAGTGATCGCATGTTTAAAGCCCACAATGAGCGGGACTTTGACCTGGACTGGCACAAGGAGAAGGCCGAGCAACTGAATGAGCGATGGCATAACATCCACTCCCAGATCGAGAGCAGGTTAGTGTAGTTTAGCACAATAAAGAGAATGATCTCAACATTCACGTGCAAACATTGCTCATTAAGTTAATGTAATTTCAGGCTTCGGGACCTGGACGGTGTCAGCAAATCTCTGAAACAATACAGAGACTCTTACAGCAGTCTGGATGAATGGGTCAGAGAGATGGAAGCAGCGCAGCTAAAGGCCCAAGAAAACAAACCGGAGGATAGCAAGGCACTGGCTGAACTCTTGAACAAACAGAAGGTAGGACAAGAACAGGCTCCGTCACAATAAGGTAAAAACGGCATAGACGTAGAAATATACAGTGCATTTAAAATATATTTGGTTTTCAGGTCCTTGTTGCGGAAATTGAACAAAAACAGAGCAAAATTGACGAGTGTCAGAAGTTCTCAGAGCAGTACTCATCTTCCATCAAGGTAAACGGTTTTATTAATTTTGCCTCATTTCCTTTTAACCAATATCTGTCGTAGTCCCGACTTAACAATATATCATGCTGTTTATATGAAATTAGCGGTTGGTGTCAGTCCCCCTGCAGCTGTGCTGACAAGAGCTGAGCGATGATCTAAACTAAAAACTGCTTCATTTGAAAGGAACAAACAGATCTTGTGATGACCTT
>CAAKHC010018796.1:58631-86419 GCA_901007825.1 Macroramphosus scolopax
CAAAAATAAAAATGTGGAACATCTGGATAAAGTAAAGGCATTAGAAGACGACCTTTTCAGGTGTAAGGAAAATATTAAAGAATTAACAAGCAACTCAGAGAAAGTAGCAGGAGGTTTGCAGCAGGAGATACAAGCTCTTCAGAGTGACAAGAGAGAAGCAGAGAAGAATGTAGAAAACCTGAATGTTAAACTTTCAGAGTTAAGCTCATCCCTGCAAAAAGTAAAAGACGAATTGACCAAAGAGACCAAAGAAAGAAAATTCAAAGAATCCATAATAATGCAGCTTGAGATTGAAATCCAGAAAAATAAGGTAACAATGAAAGAAGTTATGTCAAGTTCTGACAAATCCAGATCCAATCTGCAACACGAAAACACGATCCTGAAGGGCGAGAAAGCCGAGGCGTTAGAGAAAAACATCCCTATGGGGTCTGAAATCAGAGTGCTGAAAGAGAAGCTGCAGCGTACTGAGACAGAAGCTGAGAGAAAGCAAAAAGAAAATTCCGTCCTTAAGCTGACGTCCCGGCAGATGGAAGAGCAACTCGAGAACTGCAAGAAAATGCTCGAGGAGCTGAAAGCTAAACTAGAGCTTCAGAAAGAGGCTTATGAGAGGCAGTTGTTGCTGGTGCAGAATGAAAATGAGAAGAAAGAAATGAAAAATCTTAGTCGGATGAAGACGGAGAACAGGAGGGCGAACAAACAGGAAGTCAGTGAGAGCAGTCATCATTATGGGAAACACCATGAGGCTGCACTGTTGAAGACAGATGTCGCAGTGATGCAGAAATCAGTGCCCTCATATGAAAATGCAAAAAGCAGCATGGAGGACGAGACTGTCAAAGTGAAAGGGTCCTCAGAGGTATGGATGAAGTCAGTTCAACATAAATAAAACAGTCACATTTATCAAACAATATACTTTATTTTAATCTAATTTGTTTCATTGTTTAAGTCACTGAAAGCTTCTTCCAATCCCACATCTACAGATGTCAACAATGGACAACGAAGACATTCTAGCTGGACCGAAACGAGCGAAACAAGATAAAACGGAAGTCGTTCACAGTCAAGAACTTCAGCTTGATTCACCAACAAACAAAACTTTGAGTAGTTATAGTTTTCAAACTCAAACATCCGTCCAAAAAGACAGTGTGAAGTACAAGAACCAGATCAGACCTGATGAGTCCATGACCGTCACAACGCAGGGACACAAAGCTCTGTGTGAATTAACAGAGGAAAAACAGAGCATCTATAAGAAAAGAACATATCAGACCAAAGAAGGAGAAAATACATTGGAGAAGGGACCAACTGTCAGTTGGAGGAAACATCGTAGTTTATGTTCAACTCCACCAAAGCTCCCAGATCTCTTGGATGAAGAGACGATGTGTCAATTAGAAATGGGACTTAACACTACGGAGGAGGTGCAACCATTGCCGGCTCAATGTGTCGGCAAACCGACTGCTGTTTCTGGAGTTTATGTTGAATCTAGTAAGAAGAAGATTTCTTTCTTAGAAGCGGCTAAGAAGGACTTCTTAGCAAAGACATACGCTGTCGAGTTCCTGGAAACTCAGGCTGCGACAGGAAGCCTCACAGATCTGACCACAGGCCAAACGTACTCCGTTCTTGAGGCTCTTGAGAAAGGTATTGTAGAGAAAGGCTTAAAAGATAAACTGATGGAGGCTGAGAAAGCTGTAAGTGGCTACCTGCATGGAGGCAAAAAGCTGTCAGTGTTTCAGGCGATGGGGGAAAGGATCCTTGACAGATATAAAGGCAGGAAGATCCTTGAGGTGCAGATAGCTACTGGAGGGCTGATCATCCCAGAGGTTGGTGCCAGGATGCCACCTAGCATTGCTATTGATCAGGGTTTTTTGGACAAGGAGACTCTACACAGTCTGTATGATCCCGTCAGTAACCCCAAAGGTTTCCACAACCCTGAAACGGGACAAAAAGCCTACTACTGTGAAATACTGAAAAAATGCCTTTATGATATCGATGGCGGCGTCTTTCTCTTCCCACTTGGTGAAAGACATCTTACTAATATCTCCCCAACGAGTTCTCATAGAGTGTCTGTTGTCAGCAGCAGCTGCGGCCTTGAGATGTCCGCCTATGAGGCATTCAAGGGGAATCGCATTGACAAGAGGACCTATCTGTTTCTGTCACAGCAGGAAAGTGATTGGCAGGAAGAGTCCGTAGTCGATGCCGATGGAAGTCCATGTCACATCATCACTGATATACAAAATGGCAGGAAACTTTATCTGGAGTCGTCTCTGAGCCAGAGGCTGCTTGAGACATCAGAGCTTGACCGCTACCACCGTGGTGTTCTTAGTGTCTATGAGGTTGCAGACATCATATTCTCGAGAATGACAGTGGCGGAGGACGTTAACAGTCCTGTCGCTGGTCTGTGGGACGTCACTCGGAGGAAGCGTCTGTCTGTTCTTCAGGGTTTTCAACAGTGCTTTACTGATAGGGCGACTGCCTTAAGGTTGTTGGAGGCCCAGGCTTGCACTGGAGGTATTTGTGACCCTTTGTCCGGGGAAAGGTTTACGCTCAGAGACGCACTCAAAAGAGGTCTTTTGGATGAGTTACTGGCTCAGCAGCTCCAGCCGTTTGAGCAGGCGTTTAATGGCGTTGTTCACCCAACGACTGCGAAGACGTTGTCTATTTCCGAGGCTGTTCAGGAGAATCTCCTACTAAAGGATGTCGGTTTTCGCTGTATGGAGTTTCAGCTTCTAACTGGGGGATTGATAATCCCTGACACTCACAACAGAGTGTCACTTGAGGAATGCATTCAGAGCGGGCTTGTTGACGGAGCCGTTGCATCTGCGCTCGTAGATGAGAGGTGCCATACCAAACGCATCACCTGCCCAAAGACAAAGAGGCGACTCACATTCAAAGAGGCCCTTGAAAGAAGCGTTTACGACTGCCACACTGGCTTAAGGTTACTGGAGGCTGCAAAATGTTTTGGAGCCAAATCAACCTTGCATTATATGAGGGAATGTAAGCAATAATCTTTTGTAAATGATGCTTGTCCTTATTATTAAAAGCAAATCCTGCAAATAGGATTTCCTTTGGCTTTGTGTGGGGCTTTACAGCATATTAGGGTTTTTTTTTTAAATACTTGAAATAACCTTTAGTTAACCATTGAATGTTTGCTTTCTTGCATAAATGTGATGCTGCAGTGCCTGAACAAAAGTTGATGCAATTAATGCATGTTTATTGTTCTTGAGATGATTTTCATTTGTTTGGAAACGGACTTCCCTTTATTGTGTTCAAGTGTTTTTCTTTGATGACAAAGTACCAACCTTGTCGCCAACCCATCTTGTTCTGATTCTAGAGGTCTGTTGATGAGGAGAAGAGAGAGCATGGTGATAAAGTTAGCAAACTTTTGCACTGGATGTCCAATGTGAAGCAGAACGTCAACAATGATGGGAATGCTTTGAAAGATAGTAATGCCAACACTGATGCGTCAAATAAGCCGCAGGTAAATTGTGTGTATTATTTTGTTATATTGTTGTTTGCTTTAATGGTGAAAGATGGTTTTTTTTATGATAACAGACTTTCGCTGTCACAGTGTGTGATTTCTAATAAAAACACAAAGTCTGATTTCTGATCAATGTAATCCAGCATGTCTCACTGCAC
Organism: Macroramphosus scolopax; assembly: GCA_901007825.1. Lineage (NCBI taxonomy): Eukaryota > Metazoa > Chordata > Actinopteri > Syngnathiformes > Centriscidae > Macroramphosus > Macroramphosus scolopax. Next base: position 62,259 of record CAAKHC010018796.1, read on the forward strand.
AGGGTGGTTAGGATTAGTTATCATATCGACATATCAGTTTGATTCTTAACTGGATCAGGATGACCCAATCCTTGTTGCACAAGCACTCATGTTTCAGTCGAACCTAAATGAATCTTCATCATCATCATCGAGAGGTTAATGTTATATCAAAACACTTTTCACCTGTATGCCCCTGTGTGTCTGATAACACAAGGATTATACATTTCCAAAGCTGCCATTTGAAATTGGAAACAAAAATCTAACTGTATTTTTTTGTCTTATACATTAAAAATACTTTGTATCACAGAAGTATTTCTAGATGGAAATCACTTTTATGGTTTTTAAGGAACCGATTTTCAGTTGGTGGTTTGACAACATTCTATCAATGCAATTTAAGATTATAGAAAAAAGATTAATCTGATGCATTAATTAACACCCCCCCCCCCCCAGATCATTAATCTGGGATTTTATTTTATGTTTGCCATTAATTATTATATTTATATATATATATTACATAAGATTTCAACTACAGAAAAGTACAGTATAGTATTGTAAAGTGTTTGGTACATTATTAATATATCATGAGAAAAAGAAAATATAATATTAAGGACAAAGACTACAGAACATTTTATATTACTGTAATAATGTATTGTTATCATTATTATGCACACAAATAACATCAAATTATTTGTAACAATGGCAGATTAGGATTTTTTTATCGTTAGTTTTTGAATAAGGAAATAATGAAAGTCACTGCGCTGTGTGGAGAAATATTTCTCTGATTCTGTTCGTCTCATAAATGACCATCCGGTTAACAGTGACACGGCCCCAACACAAATTAAACATTATACATTTTAGGTTGTGTAATACTGCATCGCGTTGTGGTTGTATTGGATTGCAATAGTTCGTTTTTCCGATCACCACTTTCTTTGTGTTAATTAAGTAATAAAAATTTGTTGAAAAGTATAATTATACCTTTACAAATAATTCCGGGGGGTGTGTGTGTGTTGCTACTACCTACAAGTATATTCTTTCAGTAGTTATTGCACTAATGTAATTATTGTACTTCGTATAAACTACTGATCGATGCTATTTGATGTTCTAGGTTTCAGTTGAGGAAATGGTGACAAAGACGGAACAAATTGCAGAAGCACTGAGGGCAACACAAACGATGTTGAACAAACACAGTGAGAAGTAAGTCAGGTCATCCCAAATCACACTAAAGACGTTACTCAATGATTTGATCTGAGCCTCATTCTTTGTATTTTGTCTTACAGGATGACAGAGGAGGAAAGAGAAAAGGCCCAGGAGCAACTGAAAGCACTCAATCAGGCGTACAGTGAGCTCTCCCAGCAGTGTTCAGATCAGACGACCTCTGCAGAAGAGGTTGGACATTGTGCTGTTCTTCTATTGTTTGCATTTGTGTCTTACAGTATGTTAGAAAAGAGTACCACCTGATGTTCTATTGCATGACTAACCTTCTTCCTCTTCACGGCAGCACAGTTTGAGCAGATTTCTCTAGTGTCATTCTTTATGTATTGTCTTAAACTAAAGTGTATTTTGACCATTGAAACCAAGGAAATCAGAGTGTGCTGTAAACATGCTGAAGCTTTGGTCTTTTCACCGTCACCCTTGTGCCTGACTTCTTTTAGAGTTCAACAGGATAACAGATATGATGCATAACACTTAACCTTATGGTCTGATTGCCTAACAGCTCTTTTTTTTGCAAGAAGCTGGACTTTGCATTCCCAGGGGCATGATAGCTTTTAATGTGTTGTTCGTCACACCTGTTGCAACCCTGAAGCAGTCTTGCACGTGATGTTTAACATAGACATGTTTGTCTGGCGGTGAGTACACATTTCGTCCTGCTAAATTGCTAATTCGGCATGGATTATACAAACTTTCAAGATTTTCAAAATAAAATCAGCTCTATAATTATTGATATTTTCATTTCTATTGTAGGATTTGAAATCCATTGACGGCATTGGTTGTCTCGGGACTGGAACAATGGACGGCCTGATTGATGTCCCAGCAGCCCAGCCCACTACCCCCGACCTCTCTCAGTCTGAGCCACATGTCTCTCTGTCCTGGGATGATGTCCTCAAGCAAGACATTTATAAAGCCGCACCAAACCACATGCAAGCGTTCAATGAAGACAGCAGGTTCATCGACAGCTCACATGTGTATTCAGTGTCCCTCTCTGACATGGCAGCAGCGAGGGAAGGGTCCGCCTGTGAGGACCTGGTCGTCAAGATGATAGAGGTCAAACAAGTCATTGATGGAGTGGAGGTGTGCTACAGGGGAGATACTGTGACCCTTGAGAAGGCATTGCAGTGTGGTTTAATCCCTGCTTATGTCTATGTAGAGATTCTTCAGAGGCAAAAGAGCTGCCAGGACATGATGAATCACAGCACTGCTAAGAATGTGTCACTCTCAGAGTCTGTGCAGAGGGTTGAACCATGTGAGGTGAATAAGCTGATATTCAACTCCTTAAGCAGGAATAACTCACTGACACCAGGGAGAAACGTTCACACTCTGAGGTCTCCTCATGGTGTGAGTGATCAGGAGAACATGTCAAAGCTGTTGGCTGCAAGCGACCCCGCAGAGGGCCGAGATATAACAACTGACGAAGCGCTTTCCCCAGAGGTTCTGACTCGCACTGGGAACGAGCTAAAGGTGGATGCAGCTGTTCAGTGTGATTTGATGAGCTGTAGCAGTGCACTCATTGTGCTGGGAAACCCGCAGCAGTTCATGGGACTTGTGTTGCCTCACTCCTGGGAGATCCATTCTGTGTCCACGTCGCTGCAGTATGATAGAGAAATCATCGGCAATGAGTTTTGCAGCACACTGTTCAATCATCGAGGAAAAATAGCAGCTTTTTACATTCCAGAAAACTCAGCGGTAGTGGACATCGACACAGCTGTTGAAAATGGTTTCATCGACGTTTACGCAGCGGAGGTTTTGAAATCTATAGAAATTCCCGATGTCGTTGACGTTGATCACCTTCACGAAATGTTTTCAACTTGGCTGATGTACAAAAAACTCAGAGTCGATCGAAGCCTTCAAGCTGCAGGCGATGAAGAAGACAACGCAGAGACAAGGCAGTTATTCATCTCCTACCTGAAGATGAACAGTTACATCGATCCAAAGTCAGGACAGAGGATCCTCATACTCGACAAACAGTTGACTAAAATGATCACTTTTTTCCTCGAAGATTCAATGTTTCCTGAAGACACGGAGCAACATATGACCTCCCTGACGTTAAATGTTGATGATGATGATGTAGATTTAGAGATACCGTTGCACATTAGTCAGGAAGCAGATGAACTGATGGAAAACCAGTTTGATCCTCGTAATTTTGTTTCCTCTGCCAGCGGAAGACTTCACTTTGATGATAAAACAAATGGAAATGACGAAGTTCTAAACAGACATCCTGCCACAATGTTTTCAGTGGGTGATGAACTAGCTGGAGAAAACACGAAGCCTGGTGAAGCTGAGAAAACCACGTTGCAGGACAGCACAGTAGCACCTTGTGGAAACAGTTTAGAGTTTGGAGGTGCTGCTAATGGAGGTCTTAATAATCCAATTTCTTTAGAGATCTCAGTCCCTCCCACAAAATTGAATGTGGACGGCACGAATGGTTGCTCACCGTCAATGACGTTTGACCAGTTAAATGCCGAATCACTTTGCAGTGCATCTAGAAGCATCGATTCTACGCCTGCTGAGGTTTTATGCACTCAGCACATATATGAGCGAGAAAATCAGCCACGCTCTGAGGTTCGTCTTCTGAAAGCACAAGTAGAGGAAAGGTGCAATTTGGAAGAGACGTCTGGGAGCTGTTATGACCTGGAGGCAGCTCTCAGTAAGAGCCTTGCAGTGAATGAGACAGGATTGGAGCTGCTTGAAAATAGCAACATCCCAGGAGATGAGGAAGGCCCGCTGTCTCCTTCAAATGGATCCTCAGACACCGCCTTGTGTATAATGCAACAGCAGAGCCATGTGCGGTCTGGCAGCGCCCTCAGTATAAGCGAGTCATTGCAGGTACTAAGTGATGATGACGAGATCTCTAATTTAGACCCCAAAGCCGCTAACTACCCTGAGGAAAGCTGCAGCCACTCCAACCCTGATGACCAAATTCTTGGTTTTCTGAAAATAAATGAAGCAGAAAACACAGAGGAGCCGTGTGAGAGGGAGGCTGCTGTCATGGTGCTTCAGCTCACAACTGAGGAGGATGATGAGAAGGATATAGAAAGTGAGAATGAATGTGCAGTGGCAGATTGTAAGACGGGAGGATATGAATCAGAGATGAGTAATGATTGTCATCAATCCCCATCTTCAGTAAGTGGTCATGAGCCTCTGATGATCTCACCCCCCTCCAGGAGTCAGATGACTGCGGAGTGTATTCATCACACAGACAAATTGACTTGGACTGATGGCAGTGACTCACCAGACATAATCAATAGCAGGCGGACAGACACAGTTGATAAATCCAGTGTTGGGATAGAAATTGCTGTTCAAACTATCCAGTCACGTCCTTCTAGTCTGTTGCGTTCCAATGATCTAGAAACCCAGACTGATAACATCACTTCTGCTAATCAGTCTTGTGAAGCTGTCAGCTCAGCCGTTGATCCATCGGCAGACCGAGTGGGAAATCGGACAACTGGTGAGAGTGAGAGTCAGCCTGAGTTAGACGTGTCCTCATCTCATCACTATGAATTGCCTGAGGAAACTCAACTGGAGAGTGACGCAAATGTTCTTCAGTCGCTTTTGGACAGCGATCCAACTCTGAGTAGAGGTAACTCATCGTCCACAGATTTTGTTGAAAGAACATTTACGTCAGTTTCTGATCCTCATGGTAACCACGTCGAAAACATTACAGAAGATGGCAGCGGAAGCACATTACCTCAGCAAGACGTTCTTCAATCAGAGAGTAATTGTACTGTTGAATCTGAGCCCGAAGGCGATCAAAATGTTCCAAATACGTCTACTAGTGAGAGAAGTCCGCAACATTTGAGCCCCTCCTCCTCGTTACTCAGTGTTTCAGATGAAGTCACCGCAACAAACACTGTCAATCATGAAGGCGACGACTCAGATGATGTTGAGTTTTACTCTCCAACACCTGTCAGAGGTTGTTTGGCACCAGAGCTGACTGATGAAGATGCTTCTGATTCAAATAACCGTGCAGCAGATGACGGCATGATAAACACACAGAAGCAACACGGGGACAATCTCAAAGTCTCAAGTGATTCGGAGCAGATCTCTTTATTAGGGAAGGCACGGACAGCAGAGGCAGGAGATAATAAAAGTGCCGACACTGTTGAAATGGAGTCCGGTTCGAACTCACCTTCTCCATCAGACATCACCTCAAGGAAGCCTGAAAGTAATATGGGAGAGGATGTTCTGGTGGAAAGAAACGGATTGGATGTGTATGGGTCTGAAAATCTTCAGGTATCTACTGATGTCCTGTCACACAGCAGCGGTACATCTGATGTCACCCCATCATCTCCATCAGTGTTTCCGAACTCTGTAAAGACAGATGTGAAGGACCAGGGGGATGTGAACCATGTCAGTGATTTGGAAAAGACAGACACTGAGAGCAGAGCTTTAACTGTAGATCAGAATACTCCACAGACATCAGACGACAGTGTTGTTTTAGAGCGTGACACTCATGGACTTGTAGAGCACACTCATCCAGATCTGCTCATGGATGTAGCTGGACAAAATACCCTCAGTTTGAACACAGAAAGCCCAGAACTGAAACTACTGGAAGAGAAAGTCCAGGAAACAACAGAGCGTTCTGATGCAACAAACATGCTGCTGCAGGTGCTTAACACCGTTTCTTCAAGCCACGACCTTCTAATGCTCCAGGAAGTGATGGACACACTGCACAGTGCTCTGGAGGGTGACGCTGAGGAGGAGGAGCGGCAGCACACCTTGGAAAGCATCAAGGAGGAAAGCTCAGAGGGGGAGGATGATGGGTTAGCAGAGGATGACTTGGGTCTTTGCAACTCTGCTGTAGGAAGTCCCCAACTGTCCCCTCAGCTATCTGCCAACTCAGATGTCTGCAAAGTTGAGGAGGTGAAAAATAGGGTAATTGTTCCTTTTTCCACTGATAAGACCGCCTTCTTTAGCTTGTTCCTCAAGTAACATTTGCTCCACCTTTGATTTCCTTTCCTACAGCTGTTCTCCATCCAGGATTACTTGGAGTGTGTTGGGAGACTGCAGGATCACGCTGATGTTTTAGATGATGTCCGAAAAGACATTTTAACTCAGGCAACTGTGGCCAGTAACATGGAAGAACTGCAGATCCAAATAGAGGAATGTCAGGTTAGAACGTAATACATGCATGCTAAATATAGACTGTATAATATACAATTTGGATTACATCCTGATTAAATCTTCTTTTATCCAGTCAGCCGAGTCCCAACTTTCCAGCCTGGCAGGTGTTCTGTCAGCAGATATGGAGAAAGCCAACGAGCTCTTAAACTCTGCTGATGGCAACATTCCTATACAAATCCACCAAGATCTGGCTTCAACATATCAGGAGTTAGAGCCGTCTTTTACTGCTGTTTCCCAAATTTGTGCAGAAAAGAGTCACTCGTTGCTTCAAGCGATGGAAGCTGGAAAGGTCAGAGTCATGATCAGTACAATTCTATTACAATAGGATGTTCTGACAGTTCCATCAGCGTTATTAAATGTTTTCTGATGTTACTGCAGGTACATTTGGAATCAGCATATCAGAAACATCTTGATGATCTTGATGAACTAGCAAACCTCATCCAACATAAATCAGAGGTGTGGGATGTGGATTTGAACACTTGCGATGTTGAGACCTTGAAGCAGTGGATTCAACAAAACAAGGTTTTACAAAAGTGCAATTCAAAAAAATCACTAATGCAGCAACGACAGTTTCAGAAACTTATTCAGCACATTTCCATATTTTCTCACCTTGTTCCAGGACACAGAGAGTCTTCTGCTTAAAGAGGCCAGGCCCAAGTTGGAGGATGTCACATTTGATATCCAGTGTTTTATTTCTGAGCACGCTCAGTTCCTGAGTCCGGCTCAGAGCAGCTACCTCCTGAAGTTCCTCAGCACCACTCAGCGAGCATTCAGGGACCAGACAGAGAGACTTATTACCAGGAGCTGCACCTTAGATGTCCTACTGGACACCAAGCAGAGGGAAGACCAGGAGAAGGTCTGCCTGTGGATATGCTACAAAACATCACTGGTGTTTCCTTGATAAAACAACAGTGTTAAATCAAGGCGTATTTTCTAAATGAAACTAATGGTTGATAAAGAATACTTACAGTATAAATAGGTAGGAAGTTGGCTGGATCAGACTTCCAAGAAGTTAGTTAAGCATACATTTTTTCTTTATATTTCTTGACCAGAGGGTCCTTCACTCAATCAGAATATGCATTATGTACAGGTATTCCAATTCGGGACTATTTTAAATGAATAATATGATATTCGACTGTATTCAGAACCGTGTGTCTTGTTCAGTGTGATCTTTTTGTTCCTCTCCCAATAACAGAGATGCATGCTCAAGCTGCCTGATCACTGCTACGGACTAACCTCTGTGCTGCTTGTGTTCTGCAGGGCCTCAAGACACCAGTGAACCATTAACAGTGGACTGTTGGAGCTCTTTTACACACAACATATGCATTAACCCACTTTACATTATGCCTATCTCACTTTCTGACCATCACAAGACCAAAGCGGCGATTGGCCAGCATGTTTACAGCATACCTGATTTCTATGCTATTGTTATGTCATTTTCACTGTTTCAGCTTGGATAGGTTCTCTTGCTTGTGTTAATGTCTGTTGTCAGATTTTAGGATTAACCCTTTATCAATCCTATAGTAGGGCTTGTTTCACGTGAGTGTGTATTGATGTGCTTATTGACAGGTGTCTTGCTTTCATATGTGATTTTGACTTGCCGTTTTTTTTGGACAGTGTTTATTGGAGAGACACAAGGAGTTTGCAGAGAAGTTGGAGGAAGTGTGTGACGGTCTCACTCTGACGGAGAATCGTCTGATTGGTCATCAGCAACAGGCTGACAGTGCAGAGAGCATCACGGACCTGCAGCAGTACCAGCAGGAGCATCAGGTATGATACACTCGTGTGCTTGACTTTATTTAACCTGCACATATAAGAAATACAGTGACCTCTGTTTAGATTTCAATAATTTAATTCTTCACTGTTCCTCATGCGTTATCACTGTGTGATCTCAAGGCTCTGCAGAAAGATGTAATGACGAACGCCAGTGCCTTGAATGATGTCATCACCGGCACTAAAAAGTTTCTGGAGGAGAACCGGAGCAAGCTGACACCGGATCAAATTGCATCCATCGAGAGAAAGTTGGAAGAGGCTAAAAGCAAAGCCAAGCTCATGGACCAGCGTGCTGAGGAGTCCAGGAAAGACATGGAGAAGGTTGTTACCACGGCGATAAAGCAGGAGAGTGAAAAGGTTTGAGTTCAGATCATCTTTATTAAATTATGGAAGGCATCACAAGTTAGATTATTAGTGCTAAACTTCATTTTCAACACCTTCCAAGGATTTTTTTGTTTAGCAGTTTGATGATATGTGTATTGTGTCTGTTCAGGCAGCAGCTGTTGAGCGTCTTGAGGAAAGCAAGAACAAAATTGAAGGTCTTCTGGACTGGATATCCAACATTGGGAATGAAAATGAGAGCCACCTCGATGAAGCTGACAACACAAGCAAAGAGAATGGAAACCTGCCAGAAAGAACATCAGACAAGGGATTGATGGGAGAGGATGATGATGCCAATGGAAACGCGTTACAGACTAGTGAAACAGATTCTGGCAAGGAGACAGAGGGGATGAACGAAGCCTGCCTGGACCTTGATAAGCAGTATGACAGTGTCAAGGTATATATACATCTATATATAGCTGCTACAGAACATTCAAGTATTCATCTGAAGCGATTATTTCATGATAGTTTACACGTTTACACGTTGGACCTTTGTGGGTACTGACTGGGAGTTCAGATGGATAGACAGCAAACTCAAATCGCCACTGACCTGCCATGGCTGGTCTGGCAGTCACAGTGAGACATGAACCATAAGCATGAAGGATGTCTTGTGCTCGCGTACATCTTTTCCCTTCAAATACTGTAATGTTACAAGTAGTGCGGTACTCTCCCCATCGACATATGAACAGAATTAAATGCTTCAGCATCCTGTTATCACCACTTGTGCCAGCAGAGAATGCTGTTGCTCATCAAAAGCTGCATTATGTTGAGTATAAAGCTACATGGAGTAATGAGATTTGCAGAAATATTCAAAGTAAAATTAAATTAGATTATTAAAGAACATTGGTATGATAGTTTGTCTTGTACGGTTATTGTGTCCTCAAGTCTTTTTCGTTCCCACAGGCTCGTCATCAGGAGATTCTATCCCAGCAGCAGGATCTGATCATGGCCACCCAGTCAGCTCAGGCTCTGCTGGACAAGCAAGCCAACGTGCTGTCCCCTGAGGAGAAGGAAAAGCTGCAGAAGAACATCCAAGAACTGAAGGGACGCTACGAGACCTCCCTGACAAAGGCTGAACAGCAGATGAAGCAGGTTCAGTGTGTCCAGGAGGAGCTGAAGAAGTTCCAGGATGACTGTGAGGAGTTTGAGGGCTGGTTAGATCAGACAGAAGGAGAGATCGAGGTGCTGGCGGCTCCCGCAGACTCCCTCAGTATTCTCAGTGATAAACTAACGCGACAGAAGAGCTTCTCAGAGGACGTCATTTCTCACAAAGGGGACCTCCGATTCATCACCATTTCAGGTCAGAAAGTACTGGATGTAGCCAAAGCCTGTGGACTGGCCGAACCTGGGGCTCAGCTGAACGTGGATACTTCAGGGACCTGTTCTGCAGTAAAGGAGAAGCTGGACTCAGCTGCCAGTCGATACAAAACACTTCACTCTCAGGTAGTTTGACTTCTAGCATTTAATGGTTGCAATGGCGTATCTGTACCACTTGGTGGAGGCCTTTCCCTTTTGAGTAAACACAAATAAAGCTGTGTATTGCCTCAGCTCGCCAGCTACTGCAAGTAATATGAAATTATCAGTAATATACATTTTTTTTTCATTTCAACTTTCTGTATACTTCCTGTTTTGAGTTTGTGTCTTTAATTATGTGTTTTTTTTCAACATGTAGCAGAATGTACAGTATTAATTCCTTGTACATTTGTTGTTTCAGTGCAATCAGCTTGGCAACAACCTCAAAGATGTGGTTGACAAGTACAAGAGGTACGAAGACTCCAGCACTGGTCTTTTGAAGTGGCTCAACAGCTCAGAGGAGGAAGCGAGAAAGCAGCAATCAGAGGCCATAGCAGCCGACCCACAAACATTGCAGAAACAACTGGAGGAGACCAAGGCAAGAAACACTGCAGGCCAGGGTTGCTTTAGGCCGAAACTAAGGAGTTTATGTTGAAAATAATGTCATCATGCTCTCGTCTTATCTATATCTTGAAGACCAGTTTAACTTAAAGTGGTGAAAATTGTTTTTTACAGTTGAAAGAGTCATGCATTTGTTGTCAAAAATTATCATGGATACAAGGCTCTAAATGTCAAACTTCCCAATGAAGAAAAGGTTTCATGTGGCCTTTGGAGCATTGAGTTGGTTATAAGTCCATGGCACAATAGACCTGCCTTACCATATACAGTGTTTCCACTCACGTCAGTAAAACGTAGTTATTTTTAGCTCTGTGTTCAAATTCAAGCCCACATGTGAATAGTTTATTTGTAGCTTACGTACTCCTACATGAGGATAAGAAATCAGGCCCGTGGAGCTGTTTCTCTCAACGGTTTTTGGCTTGAGATAGCAGAACATTTCTCTGTCAGGAGGTCGTGGCTTACAGCAGAGATATGTCAAGATAAGAGAGGTCTGAGATCCAGCAAAGGAAAATGGTACTTTTGGCTGTGTGGCTGGTTACAAATCACTGAAGAAAGCCTGCGCCTGTCTGAGCATACCACTGACGCAGATTGGTACATTTAAAACTATTTTAATGGAGTCACCCAAATTACATCCAGACATTCTTGCCCATCCTTGTTTCTCTGTTTTTATCTTCTTTATGCTGGTGAATACATGATGCTACAACAAGTGTGTGCCTCTTGTCCACATGTTGAAATGTTCTTAGACAAGACACTGAAACCAATTTGCTGCCGATGGATAATTCAACACCTTGTATTGTAGCTCGCTGCTATCAGTGTGCGTTTGAATGAACCTGACCTCCTCTTACTGATCCACAGGTCTTACAAGGTCAGATGACCGGACATCAGATTGCTATTGACACGCTACGCAAAACAGCTGAGTCTTTAGTTACATCGGAGGGAGATCTGTTGAGCAACCCAGACGAGATCCAGGAGACAGTAGGTGAGGAAAACAAACTACCAGGGTCCATATTTGGCTTCTTCGAATTTCGCTATTTAATTATTCACTGTATCACCATTGACTTGTAGAATGGGATTTTGGTGCATCTGTTGGAAGAAGGTTCGATGCCAGATATTAAAATAACTGTGAAAATGGAGCTGTGAAATACACTTAACAAGTGCAGTGTGAAGTTCATGAACTCAATAGACAATAGTCTGCTGGACTTTTTCCTACTGGATTCTGGTGACTGTAATTCTTTGCCAAAAGTTTAATCTTCACAGACGAGTACATTACTGCCTCGGTTTGAAATGTTTACACTACTGTGTCTGTGTTTAACACAGACAAATTAAGCTTTAAACATAACCTGGTTTGTTTCTGTGCGTTGTAGATGACATAGCGGAGCGGTATGAGAACCTGTCCAAGTCTGTAAGTGATCGAAATGAGAAACTGCAGATCACTCTGACTCGCTCCATGAGTGTCCAGGATGGTTTGGATGAGATGATGGGATGGATGGAGGGAGTGGAGGCCAGTGTGAAGGAGAACGGACAAATTCCACTGGACTCTGCATCCATTGGAGATGTACTCAGCAAAGAAGCAGTGTGTATTACTCTACATTCTACTGTGCACTGCTAATGGTTGAGCCTATTCATTTGATAATACTATCATAACTTCCCTTCATATCTTGTGTTTAAAGGCATTAGAGCAGGACATATCAAGTCGCCAGAGCAGCATCTCAGCCATGAAAGCCAAGGTGAAGACGTTTGTGGAAACAGCAGATCCCTCTGCCGCGGCCCTTCTGCAGTCAAACATGGACGCTCTCTCCCAGCGCTTCTCTGATGCCTGCGACAAGCATAAGAAAAAAGTGTCCCAGTTGGAGCAGCTGAAGGACAAGGTGGAACAGTTTGAGGACGTTGCAGATAAAGTCCAGCAGTTTGTCGTGAAGCGATCAGAAGATCTGCACGAGACAGACGGGCCCGGCAAAACATTCAATGAACTGTCAGAGCTCATGCAGGTATGTCAACTACTGATGCTGTTTACTAGCATAAATGTTTATTTTGTATGATCACTTGAAATTAGACATTAAAATGTCAATAATGATGAGTAGTTTTCTTACAGTGGTAGATTTACTCTTATATAATATATACAGAATATCATCTTATGTATCGATATTGGACATTAATACTCCATCAGCATCGGTCTAGTAGTAATCTAGTATAAATCTGGATTGTCCGCATACCGACTGATAAGTATAATCCTTACTTAGAACACAAAAGCTGAGATTGCTGAACATGCGGGTGATTTGGAGAAGCTGCAGACTCTGTCCAAGGAGCTGTCTGAAATCAGCCCTGATGGGAACAAAGCCCAGATCCAGAGCAAGATGGACAATATTTCAAACATCTTCAGCACCTTCAAAGACACTGTCAAAGAAAAGTAAGTCGTGACGCTGGAAAAAAACTGTTATATTTCTACTGTTTACAATCGGGTACATAAACATTATAAAATGTTGGCTATATACAGATGCATATGACTTTTGTTTATTGCAGAGAAGAGGAGGTTTCGTCCTGTCAGGACCGGCTGAAGGAGTTCCGGTCTGCCGCCAGTGATCTTACCAAGTGGCTGGAGGAGACATCTGAGAAAGTACCTACAGTTCAGCCAAGTAGCAGTGAGAAAGGTCTGGAGAAGGACCTGCAGATAGTCAATGTGAGTCATCAGATAAATACAAAGTCTGTGTAGAGACACTGTTATTCCTATATGTGCTTATCCAAGTGCACTTTCATGCTGGAAATAAGGAATTGATGTTATATTTTACATCTGACACCAGCGTTTGTCTTGTGCAATGGATGGATCTAAATGTGCTTTAACAGATAACAACCCTCTCCTCCCAAAGCTCCCTCCCTCCCTCCCTCACTGATTTTCTGCCGACTAATGACTAATGAGTGTTTACACAGGACAGATCACGGAGAGAAACACATTTATTTTTTTTTGTTTTTCATAATGGGTACTTATGATGTATCACATTTCTGACTGATAATCTTCCATCAGGGATTATTAAATGAGTGGACGTCCAAAAGCCCTGCTGTCGAAGACCTGAACAGTAAAGGATCATCGCTCTGCAGTCTCATCACTTCTCTCACATCCCCTGCCAAAACAAAGACCCCAAACAAGTCAGGTAAACATCAGCACCCTCAAAGAACAGGAAGCCTGGGGATTGTGTGCATTTTGGAGTTTTGTGTAATCACTAACAATTCGAGATCCTGGAAAGAGACGGTCTGCGTGTTCTTTACGCAAGCTTTGTCTTATGTCTTTGCATCAGCTCTTACTAATGGTGGTGGTCCTGCGAGCCATTCCTACCTAACACATAAAGGTAAACAAGTGCGTGTGCGGATGTTTGTGGTGGCTGCGGTGTCCAGATAGTCTTGGTGGTCTGGTCTTACTATTGCTGGCTTTTTAAACACATGTGCAGGGCAGATGTTAACTCAGATGTTACACATTAAAGCTACTGTGAAAGATGAGCAACTTTAAACTTTTTAAAGTTGATTTTATTTATACATTTTTGTTTAATAAATCCCCAAACAAGCTCAATTTATGTTCACTTTATTTCATATTTTTTATCAAAATTCAAAGGCCCTGAAATTCGTTAAAACACAGGAATACAATGATATGGGATTCACATATCTTTGGATTCATTGTTCCCAAACACTGAATTGGTTTTATGTTGGCTCTTTTTCTGTCAATCTGTCACATGACAAGAGCAACATTGCAAAGCAGAACGTGAAACAATAATGTTTGTTTTTTGATGCAACTTTAGAAGCCGAGACAACCTTATTTTCTTTACGTCCTCAGAGCTGATGGTAATTCAGCAAAACATGTCATTCGTCAATGACGGATACACGAGCCTGGGGGAAACACTGAAGAGTCGAGCGGCAAAGCTGAATAGATCCGTGCAAGAGGTGAATGAGGCCAAAGACGAGACGAGCAACATGATGATATGGCTGGAGGACATGAAGAAGACGGCGGCGTCTTGGAAAAACGCAGCCACCGAGAAAGATTCAGTGAAAACACAGCTCGAACAGCAGCAGGTACAGAAGTGTGGTTTTCACTCACTGATTGGACTTCACCATTAATTATGATCTAATTAAATTTCTGCTGCACACAACAAGCTTTTCTTTGTCTCATCAGAAACCAGTTAGAGACACAATACATGTAGGTCATTTGCTGAGCTCGTAGGCTATTCTGAGACTTGAATTTGACAGAGACAGTTATTTGAATTTTCTTTTCCTCTGGGATAGTCATATGATCAAGTTACACATCAAAGGGTTCAGCGTTCATAATCTGGTTTATTCTCGCAGGCATTTGAAGCTGACATGAAGCAAAAACAAGAGCAGCTTCAGAAGCTCAGAGAGAAGCTCCTCAACTTGATTAAGTCTCATCCAAACTCCCCAGAGGCGGAAAAATGGACACAGATGTTGGCAGAAATAGGTAATGTGCCACTGAAGTCTGTCAGAAGTGTTTTGAATGAATAGAATGTGATGTGAATGTCATCAGTAATCACACATAACATATGATGAACTATACTGCTGGTGTCCTTTGAGTCATCCGCTTCTTGCCACACCAAAACCAACACATTCACAGTGCCAAGTTCTGCTCCGTTGGAGTTTTGCTAGCGGAACAGCAGGACAGTGGCTAGAAAGATGCTGACTAATGCAAACTGGTGGGATTTGCTGTATGGCTTAGATGCTGCTTGGGCAGATATCAGCGGCTCTGTAGAGGAGAGAAAGCAGCACCTGGAGCAGTCCAACAAGAACCTGGACATCTTCCAAACGTCTGAGCTTCAGCTTGGCCAGTGGCTTTCAGAGAAAGAGATGATGATGAGTGTCCTTGGACCCCTCTCGATTGACCCGAACATGCTCAAAATGCAGAAGCAACAAGTTCAGGCAAGCATAGTACATGGTGCTGGGAAAAATTTGAGGCATGCACATTTCTTTGGAATATTTGTGTTTAGGTTTTGTGTTCATGGTTACTGATCTCCTCCCTCCAGATCCTCCAGAATGAATTCATGAGCCGAAAACCTCAATATGAGCAGCTTACGGAAGCTGCTTCCGCCATCCTAAGCTCGTCAGGTGACCAGGACCCGTCTCACGGGAAGCTGGTGAGGGAGCAACTCGATGCTGTCACCCAGAAGTGGCAAGGGCTCATCGGGCAGCTGGACCAGCGAGACAGCCTCATTGACCAGGCGGTGGTGAAGACAGGGCAGTTCCAGGAGTTACTGCGGAGCCTCAGCCATACTTCCAATCAGCTGGAGAACCAGCTCACCAACTACCAGGCTCATAGCACCCAGCCAGACACTGTGAGGAAGCAGTTGGAGGAAGTTCAGAACATCTCAGCTCAGCTGAGAGAGGAGAAGAATAAGCTGAAGGAAGCTGAGGCTATCAACGCGGAGCTCACAGCGATGGTGACTGAGGAATACCTCAAAGCAGACCTAGCCAGGCAGTTGGAGAGCGTCAGCAAGCCTTTCAGACAGCTGGAAGAGAAAGCAGGTTGGCAATTCATTTGACCTATTAATGTAGTATTGTAATGTTAGAAAAGATGAAGACATTATATTTGTGACTACTCAAGGATGAATATATTTATTATTTTTCAATACTTGGCTTCCAAAAGATTTGGTTTACATATTAGACAAATGTATAAAACATATAAAAAATACCCCTGAACTCCATTATCTGTTCTTTGGCTGCACTTTTAATATAATTATTGTTGCAGCATTTTACTCACTACCTGATATTTTCTTATTGCAGCCAAACAGATCGAGCAGCTGAACTCAACCTTTGCCAGCTCTCAGCAGTTCCACCAGACCTCCAAAGACTTCCAGTCATGGCTTGGTGAGAAGCTGCAAGACCAGTCGAAGCCTCAGCCCATCTCTGCCAAAGCTGACGTCCTGCAACAAAACGTGGAGGAGCACAGTAAACTCCAGAGGGCTCTGAGTGAACATGAGGCAGCTTTTAATACAATCATCGGGGAAGGTGAGATGCTCCTGCAGAACACTGATGGTGCAGAGAAGTTGGCGCTGCAGGGGCAGCTGTCTACCCTCTCTTCTAACTGGCAGGAGGTGAAGAAGAGCTCGGTGGAGCAGGCTGACAAACTCCAGACTGGTCTACAGAGATCTCAGAAATACCAGGAGCTTGTTGAGAAGCTGAGCTCTTGGATTCAGGAGTGTGAAGCGAACGAGGGCCGAGTCAAACTCACCGTTGACCCTGTTGCGCTGGAGAGCTCCATCTCTCAAGTGAAAGCTCTTCAGAAGGATGTCGACAAGCACAGAGGGATGGTGGAGCAGCTCAACACGGCTGCAGGTAGCCTTCTTGAAGTGTCCAATACAGACATTGAAGGTATAAAAGAGGGGAAGGAAAGCATTGCCAAAAGAGTGGACAGTATGCTCGAGGGTCTGCAGAGCAAGAGGGAATCCTTAGAGAAGATATCACATACAATAAAGGAATTTAATGATGGTCACAAAGAGGCAAAGGCTCAGCTTGAAGGAGCTAAGAAGCAGCTGGATGCATATGAATCCCAGGGAATGCAGGCACACAGCAATAAGAACTTAACCAACATGAAAGCCCAACATAAGAGTTTAGAGGGAACGCAGAACCAAGTAGAACACCTGAAGAGCTTGGCCAAGGACCTTGTAGTAGATGTTCCAGACGCCGATGGAGTGACAGACCTCTTACTGCAAGCTGACGGCATAGAAAAGGAATATACCACCCTTAACAAGAAACTGGAGGAGACATGCCAAGTCCTGGAGGGTAAATTGCAGGGGATTGGGCAGTTCCAAAACAACATCCGTGACATGTTCACCCGATTCACAGACCTGGACGATGAGCTTGACAGCATGGCCCCAGTGGATCTCGACTTGGCTGTTCTTAAAGAGCAGCAGGACAGCATTCAGAGCTTTGTAGCTAAGTTGCAAGAGTTGATGGCCAACACAGCCAACGCTGGGGACAGCTGTAAGAAGATGTTGGAGACTGAATCCTCACCTGACCTGCTAGGGCTGAAGAGAGATTTGGAAGCTTTGAGTAAGCAGTGCGGCAAACTGATGGACAGAGCTAAAGGAAGAGAGACGCAGGTCCAGAGCACTCTCAGCAAACTAGAGGAGCTGTATGGTAAACTCCACCAAGTGGAAGATAAACTCTGCAGAGCTGTGGACAAAGAAGCATCCCAGGAGGCAGTCGGCATGGAGACAGACATCATCAATCAACAGCTGGATGCCTTTAAGGTATGTGCTTCAACATTTATTTCACTCCTCGTTTCATTTAGACATATTTATTTGTGCTCTCAGGGGATCAATTTGCATTGCTGCAGTTGTGGAATCGTACGTGCACATCTTGTGCAGTTGGATCAGTTATTAACTGTGTCTGTGAACAACTGCAAACGTTTATCAGCCACATCACTTTCATACAATCATAATTCTGAATTAAATTTTCCTACGAATAAGGAGGCAGACACTAACAGCTGGGTGTCAGTGCTGTGCCTTTAATTTCAATAAGGACATTTTTGTGTGTTTATTACTGTACCGTCTTTGCAAATAATCAGTTTTTCCTATTTCCATACTGTCAATCAGTCTACAATAATGGGTGCCCACAGGTGATAGTTTATAAATACAACAATTAAGCTAAATATTCTTATAACTATATGAACATGCATTACAAAAATCTAGGACATTTTGTGAATTGCTTATCAATGCTTGGGATAATGATTCCTTCACAGTAATGCCTAATGCACGATCAGAGATGGTTAATAGCAAACAAACACTTTGCATATCTTTTTCATGACACCCGTGCGTGCGTAGGAGCCGGTTGAATAGAGTGGATGTGGATGAATTGTTGCCCTTTGTCTCTTTTGTTATCCTCGTTATTATTATGACTAATCAATGTTGCTTTTATCATTTTTACGAATTAAAATACGTTACATCTGAAAGTCTTTTAAAAACCTCGCTAGCCGATCATTTCCACAATGAAATCTTGCTGTTGAGCCGATCACCAGCAGGCTTCATTGAACACGCCTGATAGAAATGTGGGAATCCTCTGGGGACTGTTGGCTCATTCATGGCATCTGCTCTTAACAAAAGAGCTGTGGTCCATTTGAAATGACAGTGCTAGAGGGAAGGACCATCACAGCCAGGTGGTTGACAGCGGGGCGTCGTTTGATTCGGTGTTCTCAAAGATGGATCCTTGATGTCCTAACATGAACAGCAAGGACATCAAGGATCGCTCTGAAAATAGTATTAAAGACCCTAATAGTACATTTTATCCCTGATGCAATGATGCAATCATCCCGGCTGCCAGTGAATGCTGCACTCCTTGGTTATACATTATTCCTTCAGGCTCTTGCTTCTTCTCTTTAAAATATCTGGACTAAACATTCACACGTCACCCAGGTAATCATACATGTAGTGTTAAAGACAAACTGACCAGCTTCATAATTGTCCTAATGTCCTTTGGTCAATTCACTCATCCATATTGTTTACGAAATTATAGAGGCCCTTTATCCTTCTCCGATTGGTATCACGGAGGGATCAAAGAAGACGTAGCCATTAGCAAAATGTAAAGACAGATGCAGAATATTTCAAATCCTCCAAATTCCTTTGGAGTTTTTCAAAAGAGGATTAGCCTATATATGAGGTGATATTGCGTATAGGCAAATGACAGAGATCTGAAGATGTAGGTCAAGGGATTTTTTTTAAATAAAGGGGGTGCTGCACTCAATGGTAAGACTATATCCAAACATCCATTTGGGTTACACGGATTAAAATATTATTGGGGTAGCAGGAGCCGTGTGTGTTAGTATGTGTGCGGATGTTAGTCGAAGGGGTTTCTATTAAAGATTCAGTTCATGCTGAGCAGCATTGTCATTGTGCATGTTTTTGCCCCGTCTTTGTCCTCACCAGGCTGGGCTGAGAGGACATGAACAGCCTCAGCTGCTGGTGGAAAATCCCCTTTGTCTTAATTTGCACCAATACTTAGCCTCGAGGTTGTCAAAAGCAGCGTTGCAGTGTTGGAACTTGTTGTTTCTATATTTAGTTACAGCCGTTTTCAAAGCCAAGAAAACACTACGGGATTGTGTCATACTGTGATTTGTAGTCTGAGGATCAGACTCTTGTTAATGTAGGTAAGAGGGCTTTATTGGCAGCTGGTGGGAAAGAAATAAACAGAGAAAGACAGCGCTTAGATTCATCTCTCTCATGTGCTGTTACCATTTTAGGTCAAGTTTGGGGAAGAGACTCGCCAGACTTCATGTGTTTATGCTTGTTTTTCACATGAGATCTGCGGAGGCGAGACTGTCGATGAGGCAATTATATCTTTATGTATATCTTTAATGGCCACTCAGTGACTCAACACTACCGGGGGGGGGTTGTGTGTGGGTCTCTGTTTTTCTGTTCAGACATTACATCAGTGTCTCTTGTAATTCAAAACGGAATTTCTCCCATCTGAGTAACACTGTAAGTGAACCAGTTCATTGAAGTATAAAACGTGTCATTGGGACCAAGTAGTGTTGCTGACTCACCCCCACATAACAATGATGTGCATCTCTTAGAGTGAAACGTGAAGCTCCAACGAGCTGGTTGCTACGCAGTTAAAGGAGCACACACCCGATTCATTCAAGGTTTGCAGTCTTTGTTTTCAATGAAGGCTAAGACAGCAAGTATTAAAGTGATCCTTCATTAAACGAAATACCAGGAAAACAATTAAAAAACGTTTAATTGCTCCAAGTATCATTTATGGAAATCACGTAAGGCTCCTTTACTTAACAGTAAACCTGCCAATCAGGAGCAGTTAGGGGGTTCAGTGTCTTGCTCGAGGACACTTTGTCACGGTCTCCAGTGGAGCCGTAGATCAAACCGGTATCACAGAGTATTTCAGGGTTTTCCACATGAGGAGAGAAAGTTTCTTCCTCTGCCTGATTCAAGATTTACTGTTGTTTTTACCCTGTCCTGATCTCGAAGCTCCTTATTTGGAGAGGCTGATTAGAGATGCTGTTGAAGGAACTTCAGTCTCTCTTCTTTCAGGCTTTGATCTCATCAACTTTTAGTGTTGCTTATATGAAATTCTGATTTTGCAGTTTTTACGGAATATTAAATGGGGCAGCGTGAAGCAAAATAACCTGCAGCAGCCGGGAAAAGAAGAAGAATACTTGCTATTCATTCATTCAACAGCCTGAATATTCAGTCGCTGAACATCCTTTTTGTAAATCCCACCAGATCTTAACTGCTTATTTATTTCTGCCAGCGTCCTCTTATTCTTTCCTCTCATGCGTGCAGAACTGGACAAAGAAGTTGGGATTGTTCGGTCCCTCACCGAGCCGCTGTGGTGCAGACAATCCAGGAAACAAAAATAAATTCCTTTCATTATCTCCTCTATCCTCCTCTCTTCTCATACCCCGGTCACCGGACATAAAAAGCCCCTTCATGCACTTGGCAGAGTCGTCGGTGTTAAATTACCTGGGACCTGTGCCTCCCCCAGCATTCCAATGTAATTAAGAATATCTGCAGGGTCCACGGCAACCATCCAGAAGAAAACAGAGGACGAAAAGGAAAATGTGTATCTATTTCAGAAAAGTGTGATGTCATCAGAGCGAGTGCTGCTGTGTTTAGTTTTTTCTGTGAGGTAGAACAGCACTCCCCCTCCCCGTTCCCTCAGTCATGGAATGAAAAAAAAAAGACAATATGATTGTGTCGGGATGCAGAAGATGGCTTAGAAGAGAAGTCATACAGGCCATCGGACATAAAGGGGAATTAGAGGGGAGAAAAGGGTCATGTGTCCACCAATCAACATGTGACGGAGCGGCTCTGAGCACAAATGGAGTTGTGGCAGATGTTGTCTGAATAATGAGCGGGGGCGGGGCATGAAACCCTCTGCCAGGAGGGTGTCTGTCACTGCGAGGAGAGCGATGAGAGAGAAAGGGCAGGCTTTTTTGTTTATCCGGGAGTACCAGCTCTCTTCAGAACTGGCCACAGTAGAGCCTGCCGGATTTGTCTGTGGATACTTCACTTTGCACTGGACCTTTTCCTTTAGCCCGCATGGATGCTACAAGGATTTCAAGGGGAAAAAAAAGCACTTTTGACTGGACGAAATGGGATTAAGTTTTGGCACTCAAAGGAACATTGCTGGGATAGGTGACTGTATGGAAAGATTGGATTTCATTGCTGGCTGTGAAGCTGCCAGACAGTCCTAGAATCTGTTCTTTTATACATGTTGATGTGAACTCTTCAATTGTACATGTAGTTAGTTAATTGTGCACCATAATTTATAAGAGAAGATCTTACAATTGTATTTTCTATAAGTGAAACACCTTAAGTATTTATTTTGGAATAAGTGGAAACAATGAGTTTGCACTCCTGTAAATTTGCGACTTTGTTTTTTAATAATTTCTGTGCACTAAAGCAACATACACCTCAAAGGGTTTCACTGCAATCACAGTGATTTCTTTGTACAAGTCGGGACAATAGTTTTAGCATGGGGAAACCGCTAAGCAGACCAGATTGCCTCAGACAAAACCCTTCCTGTGTGGGGAAGGGGGAGGAGGAGGACCTGAACATTGATGACTGCTATGTGCCTCAGAGATCCATTTATGACACCGTCCGGCTGAATGAGCAGATAGATTCTGGCTCCAAAGGCAGCCTTTCTTCACGGCACTTCACAGGCACCTTACCCTACACACACCGCACATTAGACCTCACCAGCCTGTGCGGGAATGGAGTCCTCTCCACTTCAAGTTCATTCGAGCTCAGAACTCGCAAACCCGCAATGCTGGACGAGCGGGTCGGCTTTGATCGACATAAACTCAATGGGAACATAATCAGAGCGACCGACACGGTGCTGCCTAAGTCACGTCCGCAGGGAGGCGAGAAGAGAGAACATCCTCCTTATCGTCGGTCATGGCGGACTTTTGCCCCAACGAATTTGGGCGAGTACGCCAGCCGCAGTGGGACTTTGTGCTCCGGAAGTGTGGAGAGGCCAGGATTGATCAGTGGCAGGAGAGGACAGAGTATGACCAGCTCTCTGACATCCGAGGAGGACTC
The DNA here is from genome assembly GCA_901007825.1 of Macroramphosus scolopax. Taxonomy (NCBI): domain Eukaryota; kingdom Metazoa; phylum Chordata; class Actinopteri; order Syngnathiformes; family Centriscidae; genus Macroramphosus; species Macroramphosus scolopax. The sequence continues at coordinate 84,686 of CAAKHC010018796.1, forward strand.
AGGTCTGTATAGCCCCACTGTGGAGAGGGAGCGCCATGCCCATCGATCTCACAAGAGAGCATGTCCCGGTACAAGGAGTCTTTCATCGTCAGAGGCGATGCACATGTCTGGGGACCTCAAAGCAGGGCGATCACTCAGCTCAGGGCAGGAGGAGTTCCCTTTCTCTCCTGCTCGGTATAATCGATCTCTTTACCACAGTGGTAGCCTGGTCCTGGAGCCGCAACAGGCGAGACCGGGTGTGGTGGACTTGAATGAAAAGGATACCCTGAGCAATGGTGAATACAGATACTCCACAGGCAGGTCGTCTGCAGCCTCGAGGATTCAAAACGAGAGCTCTGGATGGCGTTCCAGGACTTTGACAGACTACGATGAGTTATCTACTGCGGAGCTGTTGGAGGATGCGTCATCCCAGGAGGACTGTGAGTTGGTCAGTGTGGTGGTGACACAGCCTGAGACTTACGGAAACTCTGTAACTCTACCCATCGATGGCCGCCAGCGAACAAAACTTTGCACCGTGCAACAAGGAATGTCGGAATACAACATGGAAGAGCTGGAGGAGTTCCTGCAGTCAGTGGAGGCCTGTCTGCCTAAAGATTTACAGGCACTCGAACACGCAGGAGCGCACGAGATAGAGGCCTTACTGAATGCCATCGCTGCATGCCCTGAAATTGACCCTTTGGGGCATTTCTCCCCACAGGTGCCCAAAATAGCTTCTTCCTTCACTTTTAGCTCATAGGGTGGTCTACAACTTGTTTTACAAGATGTTCTGGGTCTTTAGATGAGTTTTTCCTGGCAGCTGGATTGGTGTTTGCTCTACATATCTGGTTACTCAACGGATGAATGAGGTTTTGCTCGCAGGCTTGCAGCTGGGTCGAACTGTCAGACAAACTTGGCTGTTATAAAGATGCTGAGCGTTTCGAGAGCTGGACTTTATCACTGAATTTATCCGTGCCACAGGAAGTACAATAAGTTCCTTCAGTGAATTCATAAATCTAAATCATCTGATATGTATTTTTATATTTGCCTCATGACTCAGTATGATCGTGTAATATGGTAGTAGTCTAATAATGTAATCAGACAACGAACCCTTTTTACAGGACAGAATCCTGGCAGGGAAATTTGTAGTAATTATACCCATCGTAAAAAAACTTATTTCTTGCCAGTTCTCCTGATCTAATGACGTAAGCAATGCATCATTAACGAAATTGATGCTTTGTATATAAGAAACAGCAACCTTTATTTTGAATGTGATCAATCTGAACCATTCCCAGCCCCACATAAGACTAATGGTGATGGAATTGAAGCACTCATAAGACATTTGTTTTGGTTTTTGGTGTTTGACTGTAGGCTTTCCAAAAAGAGGAGATTGAACCGTTGCAGACGCAGATACATGACATCACCTCCCTCAGCCAGGGTCTGATCCAGAACGCTGCCAAAGGCACCAACACCAAGAATCTTGAGGATGACCTGGAGGATGTCAACACAAAGTGGAATACCCTCAATAAAAAGGTTTCTTACACACTGACACTCGAACTGGTAGCATTTTACTTTTGAAGAGAAAAAATACAAGGAGAGAGTTTCAGTAAAGTCTTCTATTTGTTATACTTTAATATTGTTGAGTCACAGGGTGACCAGTTTAAGCCGGCTTCCAAACAGGTGACATCTATATTTACCGTGTGGTCTGCAGATCGCTGAGCGTTCAGCCCAGCTGCACGAAGCCCTGTTGCATTGTGG
>CAAKHC010018796.1:86439-120361 GCA_901007825.1 Macroramphosus scolopax
CAACACCAAGATTCTTGAGGATGACCTCGAGGATGTCAACACAAAGTGGAATACCCTCAATAAAAAGGTTTCTTACACACTGACACTCGAACTGGTAGCATTTTACTTTTGAAGAGAAAAAAATATTGTTGAGTCACAGGGTGACCAGTTTAAGCCGGCTTCCAAACAGGTGACATCTATATTTACCGTGTGGTCTGCAGATCGCTGAGCGTTCAGCCCAGCTGCACGAAGCCCTGTTGCATTGTGGGAGGTTCCAGGATGCTCTGGAGTCACTGCTCAGCTGGTTGACTGACACGGAGGAACTCGTGGCCAATCAGAAACCTCCGTCTGCAGAGTTCAAAGTGGTGAAGGCGCAGATACAAGAGCAGAAAGTAAGCTGATATCACGGGATGCAAACACGTTAACATGTACAGAATACACACCAGCGATTCTATTCAAGTCTTTCCTTCACCATTCATCTAGTTAATTGACACCCTTTGTTAAACATGAATGGGGAACACAGCGCTCTGAGTTTAATGGATGCTTAATTTGTGACTGTGATTTACTGTTTTTCACCGCAAAGCACCGCTTGCTCTTAATGTCTCCCAATAAGTCTTGGCCTTTTGTATGCTTTGACAGCTCTTACAGAGACTGCTGGATGACCGTAAGCCAACAGTAGAGCTGATAAAGAAAGAGGGAGGGAAGGTTGCAGAACTAGCAGAGTCTGTCGATAAGGAGAAGGTTGCAAAAGAGATCGAATGCCTGGGGCAGAGGTGGGACACTCTTCTCAAGAAGGCTGAGAACAGGTCTGTATTAACCCTGTATGTGAAACACCCTGACTCTAAATGCACTGTTTCAATACACGGCAGAATTGGAGGTGCTCAGTAGACAGAAGGAGGCTGTTGCCAGTCTTTAACTAGCTAACAAGCTCCTGCACATTCTCTTACTGTCACATGAATAAACACAACACTTAGTGAATGATTGAATGTAAGAGTACAAGTGTGTTGTTCGTCAGTCTCTCCATTAAAGATGTGTACATTATTTAATCCACCACTGATATCATCTTCCTAATGTGTCAGGCACAAGCAACTGGAGAGCATTTTAGTGGTCACTCAGCAGTTCCACGAGACCCTGGAGCCTCTGAGCGAGTGGCTGGCCGCCACAGAGAAACACCTGTCCAACTCTGAGCCAATCGGCACGGAGACGTCGAAGCTGGAAGATCAGATCTCTCAGCATAAGGTGATGTCCATCATCTTAAACCATTACTGCATGCTTCAGTTGTTTCATTCATCCTTTTTGTTGTGTTCAGTTTTTACTCATTATTTCCCATTCATTAATTTTCAGTTTTATATGTTTTTTTTCTGTTTGTCTTTTCTGTTCGTGTCACATCGTCTCGGTTTCCCCTCCGCTGTGGTCAGGCCTTAGAGGAGGAGATTATGAACCACAGTAAAGTCGTGTTTCAGGCCGTCAGTCTCGGTCAAATGCTCAAAGCTGTGAGCTCAGTTGACGATAAGGACTTTGTTCAGTCCAAGCTGGACACCACGCAGGCCAGTTACATAGAGCTCCAGGAGCGCTGCAGGAGGAAAGCCGAGATGCTGCAGCAAGCTCTGGCAAACGCCCAGCTGTTTGGAGAAGATGAAGTGGCTCTCATGAACTGGCTCACTGAGGTGCACACGAGGCTGAGCGAAGTGTCAGTGGAGGACTACAAAATAGATATTCTTGAAAAGCAGCTGGCGGAACAAAGGGTACACACTCCTCCTCAGGCCGTGCATTATGTTGTCCTTTATTTTAAGTTGCATCAATCATGTTTCAGTTGATTATAGTGATGTATTTCTCAGTTCTTTCATTTACAGTGAAAGGTTTCCTGTTATCCTCTAAGGTCGTGTTTTCTCTTTCAGGCTCTACAAAGTGATATTGAGTTAAGGAGAAAGAATGTTGATCAGGCCATCTCTAATGGGATGGAGCTATTGAAGCAAACAACAGGCATGTCTATCTTTTTGAGTTCAGTGAAGCAAGCTGCATTATTAATCAGAGCGCTGCATTACAATGATACACTGTTCACTCTCTGTTTACAGGGGATGAGGTGGTTGTTATCCAAGGCAAACTGGATGGAATAAAAACAAAGTATGCTGAGATCACCTCCATGAGTGACAGCGTTTTGAAGACACAGGAGAGAGTTTTGAGTCTTTCTACGAAGCTGCATCAGACCGACGAGAAGCTGAGCTCCTGGCTAGAGGAAGCAGAAACTAAGATTAATGCTTTTGCTGATCAGGAGCCGGTCGGGGAGCAGCTCCTTCATGCACAAAACACGCAGAAGGTAAGAAATCTGACATGGTGTATAAAGAATGCCATGAAGATTGTATGAAGAATATCAGTTTGATGCTGAACACTAAGATGAATCACGTCACAAAAGCATGTCAGTAATCTGGGCTTTCTTTGTGTCATTCTATATTGTCCAGGCCTTGTTGAAGGACACCAAAGACCAAAAACCTGTAGTGGACAAACTGAATGAGTTGAGCAGTTCCCTCATGGATCTGATCCCCTGGCACACTCGAGAGGGTCTGGACAAGCTGGTGACCGAGGATAACGAGCGGTACAGAGCCGTCTATGACGCTGTCACCCAGCAGGTGGACCAGATCAACGCGGAGATACTCAAGTCACAGCAGGTGAGCCAGAGAAATGAATAAATACATGTTCTCAATTTTTTCTTTATTTAAATTTCCTTATGAGTTTTATCAATAAAAAACATCTTTGACGGAGTCGTTTTCTGTTTCCAGTTTGAACAGGCAGCAGATACCGAACTCGCCTGGCTGACTGACGCTGAGAGGAAGTTGCTGTCAATGCCTGAGATCAGGCTGGACCAGGACCAGACCACAGCCCAACTGCAAGCACAGAAGGTGAGCCTTTCATGCTGTGTGCGGGGATAGACACAGGCCTCCTTCTTAACAAAGTGCAGGATTCACAGCGGTTTGTTTTGTGTTGCTCAAACAAACCCACTCTAACGGTTTTCCAGATCTTCTCTATGGACATCATGAGGCACAAAGATGCTGTGGATGAGATTGTGAAAACAGGAAGGGCCATGAAGACCAAAAACCCTGAGGAGAAGGAAGTCTTAGAGGTGAAGCAAAACTACTTGAAATTCTTGGATGGCAGTATTTAATTGATACTGTCCCCTTTGATTGAAAAGTGCATCAATTAAGATGTAATCTTTGTTTTCTGTCAGGCTAAGACTCAGACTCTCTTGGAGAAGTACGGTATCGTCAGTCAGCTGAACTCAGAGCGCTGCCTGCAGCTGGAGCGAGCTCAGTCTCTTGCAAGCCAGTTCTGGGAGACCTATGAAGAGATGTGGCCGTGGCTCCAGGACACGCTGAGCACCTTCAGCCAGCTGCCGCCACCTGCCATCGAGTACGAAACACTGAGGCAGCAGCAGGAGGAGCTGAGGGTAAGAATCCAAGACGGGGCAGACGATCAGATGAACAAAATGTTTGGCAACAAATGATGAAAAACAATGTTTTTTCTTTTCATTTACAGCAAATGCGAGAGCTGATTGCTGAGCACAAGCCCCACATAGACAAGATGAATAAGACCGGGCCTCAGTTACTGGAGCTTAGCCCAGTGGAGGGGGAGGCCATCAGAGAGAAGTACACAGCCACTGACCAACTTTACACCCAACTGAAGGCTGATGTGAAACAGAGGGCTGCCACTCTGGATGAGGCCATCTCCAAATCCACTCAGGTGACAAGCAGTTGGAATATTTTTCATCTCGGTATCAGACAAATATCAGAATTTATCTGATAGAATTAATAATTTTTGTATTTTTTTTGCAAATAACAGAAAAGCTGGAGTATTAGAAATAGACAGGATTCATCAATGAGCAGAGTTTAGTTAGAAACTTTATTGTCTGTGTTTTGAAAAAGTCTGTATAAACAGTAATTGTCAGTAATTTTTTTAATTACAAAAGTTTTATAATAAAAACATTTGGCATTTAGTTTAGTTTCTTCATCAACATCGCAAATGTCCCACAGGGGTGTTGTGACAGACACATTTTCCAGCTTTCTATAAAATTAACTACCTACATATAAATATAAACTAAGACATTATCTCATCTTTTTCCACATCAGTTCCATGATAAAATTGACCCCATGCTGGAATCCCTGGAACGGATTGCTGAACGCCTGCGTCAGCCTCCCTCCATCTCGGTGGAGGTGGACAAGATCAGGGAGCATTTAACTGAGAACAAGTCGGTCTCGATGGACCTGGAGAAGCTGCAGCCTTCTTATGACACGTTAAGGGAGCGAGGTGAAGAGATGATCGCACGGTCTGAAGGTGCAGACAAGGATATATCTGCCAAAGGTATGAAGTCATGTTTTCTTCATTTCATCTGTTTTCATGTTTGTTATTATAAATGATTAATTCGTTTTTTACAGTCAAAACCAAAAGTTAAAAGGCAAGAAGGGGTCAATTCTAGGACATAAGAATATTTTCATAATAAAACAAAGGGGTGTGTAATATACTGTATATGCCTTAGCTTAGCCTTTTTACATTCATCAAATTAAATGAAATTATTTTTCAAAGCATCTTAAGATCTTAAATTGAGTTTGGATTTGAAGTTTTCATGCAATAAAGTGCAGGAGGTTTTATGGAGATTTCCTGATTCATAATTTAAAAAAAATAAGCTTTAGCTCCGCAGTGTGCCAGCTGTTTCATTTGCTGCTTTTATGGGAATGTCACAGGAATGACTCAAATAAGCCGAATGTGAGTAGAGTGTTTCATTTATTGCGGATTCATCATGATTGTCGCTGATCTTTCTCCCCTAAGCTGTACAAGACAAACTGGACAACATGGTGTTCCTCTGGAGCGACATCCAGGCCTTGCTGGAGGAGAGGGAGGCCAAGCTGTTGGATGTTATGGACCTTGCTGACAAGTTTTGGTGCGATCACTGCGCTCTGATTGTCACCATCAAGGACAGCCAGGACCTGCTGCGGGAGCTGGAGGAGCCTGGAGTCGATCCTTCTGTGGTCAAACAGCAGCTGGAGTTTGTAGAGGTCGGATAGATACCAAAGTTGAAATGATCACAGCAGCTAACTGAGACTGGCTTTGAGCATTTTGCAGGTTTAATATTGGTCTTTTATCTCCACAGGGCTTTAAGGAGGAGATTGATGGGCTTCAGGAGGAGCTGGATGTGGTTCGGAACCAGGGCGCAGAGCTCATAACCGCCTGCGGAGAACCTGATAAACCAGTGATAAAGAAAAGCCTTGATGAGGTAACACATCCCATTCACAAACACAAGTTCTGTTCTTCACATTTGTAAAGGTGTTGATGGCAGAATATTGCATGTCACTCATGGCGAGCTACTCCTGTTACTTTTCCAGGTGAATTCAGCGTGGGAAAATCTCAGTAAGACTTGGAAAGAGAGGGTAGAGCGACTGGAGGAGGCCATGCAGGCTGCGGTGCAGTTCCAGGACGGCCTGCAGGTACACAGATCGCTGCTTCATTAATGGACTGAAATAAAAGTAGTCACAATGCCAGTTTATAGGAAGAGGAATTTCTAGTGGCTGCACAATAACACACTTGCCAAAGTGCTTCTTGTACATAAAAGAACTCGTTCTTCTTGCTTGTAAAGGTTTGACATTAAGAAAAATTGCCTTTTTTTCTTTCAATGAAATGAATTGTAAAAAGACTTTTCCCATAAATACTTGTTAGGTGATTGTGTCTCTATAAAGTGGAATGAGATGTTGTGCAGCTCCCTAAACAACAGACATTTTGAATTATAGTTATTTTCTCTTGTTTAAATGTTTAATTAATAGAATAATACTTTTCTTCACTGAGACATGTCATTGCATTTGAAAGATAAACGCACACAACGAGCGAGACCTTCAGTTGAAAGCGCATATTAAACAGCCTTTTACTATAATTGAGGTGACACAACATTTTATGAGGCACGTTAATTCAAAACAGTCGACACCAACCACACTGCCTTGCTATATTTGGAGTGTGTGTGTACAAAGTGTTGCTCCATTCCGCTGTTTTAACTTTAAAGATCCCTTTTACAATCCTTTTAAGTGTAAACGTATGTCGATTTTTTATCTTTATTGTGTTTGTTTACCACTTTTATCAATCTCACCGATTTATTTCAGACCAGTTAAAAGATTTGCCTCGTAACACTGCACAATATGTGAAACGTGACTCCGCGAGCACTGAAGCTTTTTTTTTGTCTGGCTGTAACAATGGTTTCCTCACCATGTCCACAGGGTATGTTTGACTGGGTGGATATTCTGGAGAGCAAACTGGACTCATTGTCACCTGTGGGTACAGACCTGGAAACTGTCAAGCAGCAGATCGTAGAACTCAAGGTACAGTGTTGAATTCATGTCCGTACAAACATAATAGAGCAAACACCCGGCAGCAGATCTCTCTGGTCTACTGAAAACACTGAGTTCTCTGAAACATGAGTCCACTTTACTGCAGTATCTCCTGTGAAAGCAGCTGTGTCAGGTTCCAGCTTTGTTTATGTTGAGTGTCTGCAGGAACTGTGCCTATTCGATGTCAAAGTTCAATAAAATAACTTCATAGATCAGGATTTCTTTGATGTACAAATGCTGGAAAGACTAACATCAGATAGATTGTCGGCATGACTTTGCACTTGTACTGACTGATTCGGTGCTCTGTGCTGGTGTGTTAGGAGTTCAAATCGGAGGCGTACCAGCTGCAGATTGAGATGGAGCGTCTGAACCACCAGGCAGGCCTCCTGCTGAAGAAGGTGACGGAGGAGGCGGATCGCTGCGCCATCCAGGAGCCAATGACTGAGCTCAAGATGCTCTGGGAGAACCTGGATGAGAAGATTATCAGCCGGCAGGTCAGACAGAATAGTAGGACGTGTCCCTCCAAAATAAGATAATGAGAAGCATTTAGTGACGTGACACTGCTGAATGTGTTGTTCTGTATACATGTCATGTGATTGCACTTTGCAATATCTAATGGTTTAATCTGTCATTAATCCAGCACAAACTGGAGGGAGGCCTTCTGGCTCTGGGCCAGTTCCAACATGCTCTGGATGAGCTGCTGTCCTGGATGAGCCACACCGAGGAGCTGCTCAATGAGCAGAGAAAGGCTGGTGGAGACCCCAAAGCCATTGAGATAGAGCTTGCCAAACACCATGTAAATGTTCTACACCTTTTCTCCTGCTATGAACTGTGAGCAGTTTGATTAGACAAAGTTACTGTTATGGGAAAAGCAAGTAAGCATCAGCAACATTTATACTGGCCATGCTTTTTATTGTATTTAATCCAAGAGAACATAAGAAGACAACAGCAGATTTATCTTCCTGTGCATCAGAGTTAACTCACTAAGAATGGATTAGTCAATCATGTTGATGAAGGAATTCTGTCCCACAACCTTTCTTTTATTGATATCTCTTCAGGTTCTCCAAATTGATGTGTTGGCTCATAAATCGACAGTGGAGAATGTGAACAAAGCAGGTAATGACCTGGTGGAATCCAGCGCTGGAGAGGAAGCCTCCTGTCTGCGGAGCAAACTGGAGAACCTCAACCAGCGGTGGAAATCTATCCAGGAGAAGACAGGGCAGAGGAAGCAGCAACTGGAAAGTGCTCTGCTACAGGTAATAAGGAATCAATGCTTCATTTAGCATTTTTATGGACCATTTACACCACTGCAAAAAAAAAAAAAAAAATTCTCCGGTATGATGAGATTGCAATTAAAAACCTTCTCAAAACAATGACTTAGTATTTCAAAGGTATGAGAATAATTTTTATAAATTTGACATATTTTTACTCTTTATTTTTATATATTAAGACATTGTTTTTATATGTTTGTCATTATAATGACTTACAGCATCTTTATTTTTTCATCACAGTTTCTATTCAATCTCAGGGACAGAAAAACCTCCTGGACTAAGATTTTATCAAAGAAATCCTTGCAGGGTCTCTTCAAACACTTTATCTCTGCCCAGTTGATTGGCCATTTAACAGATTACAGTTAAGAGTACTCCAAAAGACAAAGAAGTGATAAGTGCCAAGTGTCTATTGATTGGTGCCAAAAGATGCAATCATGTGGGTGTTTTAGGAGGGGGGGGCGGATTTAAATGAAATGTTGGTACTCAGCTCATGTGAAAGGCTAAATACTATAATTTAAATAAAAAGTCTTAACTATACTGTCACTCAATTCTCTACATTTCAGGTTTTTCAATTTACACAGTCGAGTATATTTAATACACAGTCTGAGATCTCAATGAATCCGAGGAATTAATAACTGCGACATCCACCCCTCTGAGTTTCGGGGCCCGAACAATGAGTGTGTGTGACACCTTTTGTCCTGACTCAGGTTGTATTGTGTTGTAGGCCCAGGGTTTCCATGGTGAGGTCGAAGATATGCAGCAATGGCTGAAAGACACAGAACGTCAGCTGTTGGCATCAAAGGCTGTGGGAGGCTTACCAGACACGGCCCGGGAGCAGCTTAACGCCCATCTGGTATGTGTTTAACAATATGAGAGGCTGCGTACAGATGGCAGGCTTGCAAGGAGACAACTAGTGTCTCCTCTGTATTTTATCTGTGTGTGAATATATAATGACGCTGCTAAACTCACTACTTCATTTTTTCTAAAAGCCATTTCAGATTCAATCAGCCATGTCTGAGTTGTAGAAAATCCAGGAAGGATTTTTTTTTCTTTTCTCTTTTTGTTTTTCCTTTTCTCTGATGGAGAAACTGAAGGCACCAGTGGTGACAGTTTATGGAACCACAATGAAAGGGCTGACTTTAAAGCAAACACTTATCCAATTGCAACAGTTTAAATGCTTTTTAGAGTGTCAGCCTGCCTCACTATGATTCTTTCACCATTTTTAGTCATTACATTCAGGCTTTAGACTTCGCCGGCTGTTATCCAAAACCAGAGAATAGTGGCTTTGCTTCAGCCTGCTTGACAGCAGCATCACTTTCCTTACGTCATTTGTTTCCTTGCAGGAGTTATGCGCCGCCCTCGAGGTGAAGGAGGAGATCTTTCAGGAGCTGATGAACAAGGGTCAGCAGCTGCTCACCATTACCCCCGAGGGTCCAGACAGCAACACGGAGCAGGACCTCGCCAACCTAAAGGACAAATGGGGGGCTGTGCAGGCGAAGGTTGCTGAAAGAAAGGTATGAAGTTGGTGCGGTGGTGAGGATGGAACACTGATCGTCTTTCAGTGCTCTCAGACTCACAGCTGCACTCGTAGGTGCCATCGAGAGATCGCTGACTTATAGTTGAGCCATGTATGTGCATGTCACTAATCCCGGTGCTGATAAAGAATGGTTTAAAGACCCAGAGCTGGCAAGGACAACCAGGATGTAATTACATTGTAGATCACAGCAGGCCAGAGTGTGAGAAACAACAGTGGTCTGGTATCATTTGTCGCCATAGCCAAGAGTTGGCGAGTTCCTAAAAGAAATAGAAGACAATCAGAAATCAGCTGCTCTAACTACAAATATGGAGCTCCTCACTTCGGCCGCTTGAAAGTTTAGCTGAAACGTCCCATTTACTTTGGTCCTGGTCCCAGACTGTCAGTGTCTGGTGAGTCTTGGAGCTGCACAGTGTTGCAGCTGCTGGCCAAACATTCAGCAGCAATGTGACACGCTAGCTCCGCTCTGTTGAACACAATTTCAAGCAGAGGATTCTAATAATAGAAGAAGTACTGAGCAACTGATATGTGGGGGAACACATTATAAACCATAACTCTCATCAGGTTTGTAACGTCATTAACGGCATGCGCGGCCATGTGCCGAGCTTGTTCCACCGGCTTCAGCTGACAGATGTGTTTCGGCTGCTGTGGATGATCAAATTAAAAGCCCATCATTCCATTTCTGCTGCATCATCAGCCTCCCCAGAGATGATAACTTCCCCTCTTTAAATACGGGTCATGTTTGTTTAGTCGATTTGTTTTTTTCCCTTGTTTATCTAGTGTTGTAGCAACCAATAGGTTTGATTTCATTATCACATGGGGTGATACAGGTTAGGGCGGAGGTCTGTTTTCTTTCACTAATCACCGTATAGAAACAGTTCGGTCATTTAACGCAGAAAGAAAAGACAGCAGGATTTATTTCACAGCAAAAACGTGGATGTTTTATGTCCGCAGGCAAAACTGGAGGAAGCCCTGACGCTGGCCACAGATTTCCACAACTCCCTGCAGGACTTCATTAACTGGCTCACCCAAGCAGAGCAGACGCTCAACATGGTTTCACCGGCTTCCCTCATTTTGGAGACCATCATGTTTCAGATTGATGAGCACAAGGTAATGTTTGTACAGGGAGGAGGGTCACACAGAGTCCAAGGCAAAATGAAAGCTGACGACAGGACGTCTGTCTACTTTATGACTCTGTGAAGTTTGTTTATCAATGACAGGAAAAGAAGCAATGTTTGAAATGACAAATACAGGTGTTGTCACTCAACAGCTGAATGTACAAACAGTGACTTACAAAGTCACCTTGCTGCTAACAATACTTGTTTTGTTTTTCATTCTGAACAAGAACATGAATCAAATCCTTCATGTGCCTCTAATTTCTACTTTTTGTGTGTGTTTGCAGATGTTTGTGACGGAGGTGAACTCCCACAGAGACCACATCATTGAACTGGACAAGACAGGCACACAGTTGAAGTACTTCAGCCAGAAACAGGACGTAGTCCTGATCAAGAACCTCCTGCTCAGTGTACAGAGCCGCTGGGAGAAGCTGGTGCAGCGGTCGGTAGAGCGAGGTCGTCTGCTGGACGACGCCAGGAAGCGGGCGAAACAGGTACTGTAGTCCTGCAGGCTTTGCATACTGAGTTTTGCAGTAAATTGAGACACATTGGCTTAGTTTCACCACTGTTGGTGCATTTAAGGTCCTCGGAAACTCTGGGAAAAGGTACATTTGCCCGTTTCATATTTTGTTTTCAGCCTTTCAGTAACTCGTTGGGGCCTCCTCTATTCTTTGGTCTGAAAGTGTTATCAAGTGAACAATAAACAGAACTGGGCAGTACATCAAGTGACATCATACTTAAAAAATGGCCTCCCCTTTGTTTATCTCTTTATCCTTCATCAGTTCCATGAAACTTGGAACAAGCTGATGGAATGGTTGGACGAATCTGAGAAGACTTTGGACTCTGAGGTGGAAATCGCCAACGATCCAGGCAAGATCAAGATGCAGCTGTCGCTACACAAGGTGAGTGTCGTCTTATCAAAACTCAACAGAAAGAAAAAGAAAGTTAAAGCTGCTAATAGCTATGAACCTCTGCAGCATCTACAGTAGATTTAATTCAACAAACAATGAGGGTTGGAATTCCATCATTATAAGCTGTTCAGATGAATTACAGTGTACATATTTGTCATGCGTGTTGTCGCAGGCTACCCAATCCCCTCTTGTTGTCTTGTTGGGCAGATTGTGCTAATCCTATCATAATCCCAGGATGGAGCAAATCTATTAGGGGTGGCCTTGCTTGTGGATACTTTTAATCTCTTTGGAGCAGTGGCTTTTGAGTTTTGACCTGTTTTTTGTTTCCCTCACACAATACTACTCTATTTTAAGTCTTCTTAATCAGAAACTGCACACACAGATTAGGATACTATCAGACTTCAAGATAATAGCAGGAAGAAAATCCCATGAGAAGATTCACTGTAAGCATGTCGATGTAAAGACGGTATATACTATACAGCAGTCAAATTGAAGACTCGTTAAAATATCTGTATTGTTGGTTGGTAAATAGAAGACAAGATGAACATCCTGCTGACAACATTTGTCATATACAGGAGTTCCAGAAGGCATTGGGGAGCAAACACTCTGTGTATGACACCACCGCTCGAACAGGGCGAGCCCTGAAAGACAAGACCACTCTTCAGGATGACACTCAGAAACTGGACGACATGCTGAGTGAACTCAGGGACAAATGGGACACAGTCTGTGGCAAGTCAATAGAAAGGTAAGGATACATTTTTATATAACTATTCCAGTTTTCCTCTCAATAACTAGTGATCAGTCCACTGCAGAACTTCATTCCTTGTCATTTCCTGCAGACAAAACAAGCTTGAAGAGGCCCTGTTGTTCTCCGGCCAGTTTACAGACGCTCTCCAGGCTCTCATTGACTGGCTGTACAGAGTGGAACCTCAACTGGCTGAGGACCAGCCAGTACATGGAGACATAGATCTGGTTCTCAACCTGATAGACAACCACAAGGTAGAACCCAGATCAACCACACAGTGACACACTTTGTGTATACCTGCTAGTCTTCACAAAAGAGTTTAAAGTGCTTCATTATTGTTGCCCTATTCTTTCATCTCTGTATTTGAAGAGAATAAAGGAGACCTCAGCCACACCCTGGGTGGATTAGAAATGACACAACAAAAGATACAGCATTGTAATGCCTCTCAATGGAGAGTCTGTTCTTTGAAGGTCTCTGTGCAGCCAGGTTGCTCTGACTATATTTGACTGTGTCCTTTGTAACTGGGCTTTGTAGGTTTTCCAGAAGGAGTTAGGGAAGAGGACAGTCAGTGTTCAGGCCCTTAAACGCTCAGCCAGGGAGCTGATTGAAAGCAGTCACGATGACTCCTCCTGGGTCAAAGTGCAGATGCAGGAGCTGAGCACCCGCTGGGAGACAGTGTGCAACCTCTCGGTGTCCAAGCAGGCCCGGCTGGAGCAGGCCCTGTGTCAGGTACCGTCTACCCCCAGCTGTCCTCGGATATAATGTGAAGCTCAACCCCGTTGACTGATCTGTTTCCTCTGCTTCAGGCGGAAGAGTTTCACTCTACAGTTCATATCCTGTTGGAGTGGCTGGCCGAGGCAGAGCAGAGTTTGCGTTTCCATGGCAGCTTGCCTGATGACGAGGAGGCCCTGCTGACACTAATCGATCAACACAAGGCAAGCAATGCAGACATTTATATTTCTTATCTAAAGCTCAACTTTCACTCTGTACTTAAACTTCCTATTTATATTAGATATCTAATGTTTTACATGTGCTGAATATAATGTGGTTGCCAATCTAAACTCTTTCCTGTCCTATTTGAAGGAGTTCATGAAGAAGCAGGAGGAAAAGCGAGTGGCTCTAAATAAAGCTACGAGTATGGGAGAGGCTATCCTGGGCATCTGCCATCCGGACTCAATCACGACCATCAAACACTGGAACACCATCATTAAAGCCCGGTTTGAGGAGGTCAGTTCTTAGCTGCATGCCTATATACAGACACAGTTGGATAATGCTCATGTTTAATGGTGCACCACTAAATAACTCTGCCTCTGCAACCACCTACTTGTGTTGACTTAGATTTGCTGTATTGTATGAAAAGTTTTTGTCATGAAGATGTGACAAATCATAAATTTATCATCAATACATATTCTCATCTAAACAGCAGCCCTGAAAAATTTGCCTCAAAGGGATGGAAATGCCATGGAAATTTAATCGGAGAAATCCGTATGATCTCCTATCTAGGTTGAGAAGCATTAGCATGCTGTGTGAAGTCTTCAGAGAGGTGGTGGGGCTGGTTGCCTGGTACATTTCTGCACAGTGTCTGCTCTCTTGCGTTACCATGTTTTAGCCTAATCAGGCGAAATCAGGCAGTAATGTGTGTCGTGTTGCCGCTGCAGGTGCAAGCTTGGGCCAGGCAGCACCAGCAGCGACTGGCCACGGCCCTCAGCGAACTGTTGGCCACTCAGGAGCTGCTGGAGAATCTGCTCACCTGGCTGCAGTGGGCCGAGTCCAACCTCAGCGATAAAGACAAGGAGATCCTGCCGCAGGAGATTGAGGAGGTCAAAAGCCTCATTGCAGAACACCAGGTGGAGCAAACAACTATTTATGTATACTCTAACAGTAATCATTTGTTTTTTTAAGATTAAATATCATGCATATTGGAGTATTATGAATATAGAATATTTACTCCCACTATTACTGTTTGTTTTAAAATGTAATCAGTCTGCTATTGCAGTACATGATACAAACTAGAAGCATGCATGTTGTTTGACCCTGCAGGCATTCATGGAGGAAATGACCAGGAAGCAACCAGATGTTGACAAAATCACAAAGACACACAAGAGGAAGGCTGCCATGGAACCCCAAGTCCAGTCTCAGATCCCTGTGCTCGACAAAGGAAGAGCTGGAAGTATGTATTACAAAGTGTTAGCTGAGCCATCTGGCCAAGTGTTGAGTCACTGCAGGGTGTCACGACATCCTTGTTCAGCACCTGGAATGATGTCACTGCCTGCCTGTTCATCTGGTTGGAGAACACATTCACTTTGAAGGTTCTTGTCTTTCACTTGCAGGAAAACGTTCTCCCACACAAATGATGTATGCGTCAGCAACACAAGCTCCCATTGAGACCAAGAACCCCCGGGTCAACCTGCTGGTCAGCAAGTGGCAGCACGTGTGGCTGTTGGCTCTGGACAGACGGAGGAAACTCAATGACGCTTTGGACAGACTGGAGGAGGTAAATCACTGCTCGCTTCTAAAGGGAAAGTTCCACACTTTTTAAGTGTATACACAATCAGCGTTGACAATAATTGTAGTCAATGAATTTATATTGAGTGAGAAATCTGCTCAGTCCTGCTTGTGGAGCCGTGCAGGCAGTGCCTAAATGTACCAGGATGCAATGTGGCATCTGAAGCCAAACTCCTCCTTTCCTTCCAAATCCTCCCCGGCAGTAATTCACCTTGGGAAAAACTAGATGTAGTTATGATCCAAACTAACATGCTAGAAAAACAATAAAAATAGAGTCTTGTGGTTTTGAAGACAGCAGCATAACAGCGTCCGCTCAGCAAGATATAGGGGTGAAGTTATGCTAAATATAGAGGCGTGAACTTCAACTGAGGTGTCGAAAGTAGCGTTACTCACTCAGTGGTCATCTGCTCTCTCACCCCTGCTGTTTTTACACTCTCTTCAAGTTCATCTTCAGGATCATAAACCACACACACACACACACGGAAGCAAGCATACACATACACACACATACACACACATACCATGATGAGTGAGCATCCCTGACATCATCCAAAAACATCATCCCTGCTGAGATTTACTGTAGAAGAATGATTCAGTCCCTGTGTGCACCAGCAGCTGCTGTTTGCCCCCAGCAGCAGGTTTCCGTTGGTCCCCTCTGACTTTCTCCAGCACAATTTGCGGTCTCGACTTCTCTGCTGCATTTGTCCTGAGTCAGCCAAACCCCAGTGAAATGTTTCCATTCCCATAACATCATCCGCAATAATATTTCAACTGTTATTGGAATTATCACAACTTTCGCACATTTCCTACAAACATTTGTTTGTACATGGGTCCAATGCGTCATCTTTTTGTTTCTGTCCAGTTGAAGGAATTTGCCAACTTTGACTTTGACGTGTGGCGGAAACGCTACATGCGATGGATGAACCATAAAAAGTCTCGTGTCATGGACTTCTTCCGCCGCATTGACAAAGATCAGGACGGCAAGGTGACTCGTCAGGAGTTCATCGAAGGCATTCTCTCCTCCAGTAAGTGTCCAGCAGACAAACTCACTAACTGAGCAGAACTCCAACCAACCAACATGTCGTCATTAACACTTAATGGCTTTTCCCCAGAATTCCCGACCAGCCGTCTGGAGATGAGCGCCGTGGCGGACATATTTGACAGAGACGGCGACGGCTACATCGACTACTACGAGTTTGTCGCGGCTCTTCATCCCAACAAGGACGCTTACAAACCACTAACAGACGCAGACAAAATTGAAGATGAGGTAATGCGAGTTATCAAGTCCTGAATTCTAAATCCAGTCAAAGTTTATAGAATTCTGGTGAAATTAAAAAGTTTTCTGTTTTGTAGGTGACACGTCAGGTGGCAAAGTGCAAATGTCCCAAACGATTCCAAGTGGAGCAAATTGGCGCCAACAAATACAGGGTAAGCTGCTGTTAACATGTTCAACCCACGTTTTATTGAAGGACTGTTTCTATGTTCAAACAAATGGCGTAACTCTAAAACATTTGTGAAAGGTGAGTGTTTGATACAAAGAGTGCTTCGATCCGTCCGCACCAAACACTCTAACCTTTATATCTTTCTATTGTTCTTCACATCACCAGTTCTACCTTGGAAACCAGGTACATATGAATGTCCTCTTCTATGTGTGTCCTCTTGTGCCTTACAAATGTCCCTTTTCATTCGCCATGTCTGCTTTGCAATTAACTCTGCCCCGATCCCTGGCTGATGTTTACCGACTGGAACTCAGAAGTAGAAGTAAAGATCTGTGCTCACCTTATCTAATCAACAATTACTATTGGCTGTAACAAGCTAATGTGTCTTTGGCAGCTGAAAATGATCAGAACATGAAATTAGTTTCATAATAACATCCTGTGTAGAGCTTTTATTAACCAAATCATTTTTTGTAGTCTGATCACATTTTTGTTTATCGAAAAAATCTGAAAATGGTGTAGTTTGTTTATTTTTCTGCTTTTGAGTTTCAGAAATGCAAATATTAACGTGCAAACACCATTTCAGCCCACATTCTTTATTAATCCATGGGCATATACTCATCTGCTGGGCAGTTTGGAGAATAACGCTGTATGTCTGCTTGCCTTTGGCGCTTCAGTATCATGGGAATGATTTACCTCGACATTGGCTGACACACGTTTGTTTAACTGACACTGTTTATGAATTTGTTTTCACATCCGGGCAACCTCGATGATTTCAATGAGTACATTTGAATTTCATTTTGCCCTCCAAGTTGTCTTGATAAAACTGCATGTTGTAATGTAAAACTCATGACAAGGTTTCACACGCCACATGTTCTCTAGAGGTTCATAATGGGAGGTGTGTCTGAAATGGGATAGTGCTGCTTTATAGTTTGTATTGATGTATGACACAACAATGAATTGAAATAATTCTTTTGACAGTTTGGTCAGGTTCACTGCTTACATGACTCCGTTATCGGCGATGAGACAATAGCAAACAGGGAAAATCAAAATCTTACCCCTCACCTGCACGTTGCAGTTTTGGAAAGCTGTATTCTGGTAAATGGTTATTCTTAAAGTGTTTCTTGTGCCTCTTTTCCTCCAGATCATTATTCAAACTCCATCACTTTTAATGTATCTGATCACTAGAATCACCAGTGGCATTGAATCATTCTGAGAATCATACAAAACTGCAAGATGTGTACCTGTTTGAAAGATTTAATAAGGTTAACAGGCACTAAGTGGAGGGTCATCAGTGTTTGGTCATGTCTGCGTGTCACACTGTGGTCGATTGGACAGAAATTATTTGAATCATCCCCCGTGTTGTTCTCAGTGTTTGGTTGGAGCTAGCTGCATTGGTTCTGCATCAGTGTCAGTGCATCCCGAATTGTAGTCGTAGAAATTGCACCACAGTGCCGGTTTGCAGGAGATTGCTGAATGTCTGTTTGATCATGACGTGAAATTGTTTTTGACAGGAAGCATGCGGCTGTGATCGTCCTGTGTGAATTACGTCCTTGTGCTAGAAAAACTCATGGTCATATCCAACTGGTGGACTTCTGTCTCGCATCACTTCAAAGAGCTTGAACCATTCGCCTCCATATCAGGGTCATTTAGGAGCTTTCAAAGTTCTGTTGGGTCAGACGAAGGCAAATTATAGTACCACAGCACCACCTGGTGGCGTAATGATGGTAGTAAACTGAAGAATTGAATCACAGTAGTAGACATTAATGTAAAGCTTCAGTGATACAGGAGCCTGATGATGATATTCAGGAGCAAAGTACAAAAAGACTTCAGAAATTGGATATTTTTATAATAAGTGCATCTTTATGAGAGTTTGGCAAATCATTCGTCTTCAAATAAAATTGATTGCCTCAAATCTGTGTGCTCCAGTACACTCTGGATTTTCTAATTCTGTCGATTTCATCACAGTAATTCTATTATAGACTGTGTGATTTAGATGATTAAATATGATGAGACTTTCCAAATGATCATTCATTTTTACTATGTTTTTTAAATGATTGGCTAAATATGGACCCAACCATATTAACAGTTCATTCTGACCCTGATCAATCAGACTCTAAATTAAAGTTTAGTCACTCTTGTTTAACCCTTTGGAGTCCCTGATCACATTGGCAGGTTATGTCATAATGATAAGATATTGTCAGGTCATTCAGACTCCTAATGGTTAAAGCTTTTCCTCTTAATTCCTAACAATTGGAAGTGAATCGGACACTCCAGCACACTTATGGAAGGAAACCAGTTGGATTGACTTTCTGTAATTTGTGTCTTTGAGAATGAAAATGGAAAATTGGTGTTGGTAGTGTCAAAGTCCTGTTTGTGTAAACCTGTGCAACATGGAAAGGAAATTAGTTCTGAAGTGGAAACAAAACATATTTATCCATTCTTAATTTTTTGGGATTTGATGGATCTTAATTCAGACAATAATAAGTAAAACACTGGGATGGCACTGTAGAGGGCAGAACTGCCAAGGCCAGTGTTAATGTTCGCTGGGTTTGATGGTTCTTCCTTCTCCCAAAACATGCAATTGTTTTACTGTAATCCTGCTGATTGGCACACAAACAAACAACAGTACCAGGTGAAAACAGAACCTCCTTGGCGGAGGTAATAAATTCTTTGATTCTCCAAACCAGTCTGGTTTCCAGTGTTGCTCAGGTTAATTAGGCTGCACGGCGAGTGCTTATAAATTCAGTGTTTTCACACACGCCCTCCCTGTTTTCCCTCCCGTCTACTGTAGTTTGGAGACTCTCAGCAGCTTCGTCTAGTACGTATTTTACGCAGCACTGTGATGGTGCGGGTGGGAGGAGGCTGGATGGCTCTGGATGAGTTCCTGGTGAAGAACGACCCCTGTCGAGGTGAGTTCAAAGGTTCATCCCAAGACAACGTGATTAGTTTTACTACGTCCAATGTCAACTGATGTCTTTGTTGTCCTTTCGTTTTGTTCACTCTTGGTGAAACAAATGTGGCAGGAATGTTGATAAGAATCTCACTCCAGCACACAGATATGAATATAAAAGCAGTCCAGAGTAAAAGCTTTGTGTGTTCTGTATTCTCTGTATAATCAGCTTCTTTCCTCCTGCTGAACTTCAAATATCATTTCTTCTAGTTCACCACCACGGGAGCAAAATGTTGCGCTCGGAATCAAACTCTTCAATTACTCAGTCTCCTATAGGTTGGCAAATCTCACACTTACTCTCCTTGCTCCATGAACCTACCAGTGGTATGTGTGTCTGCACATCCGAGTGTGTTCTGCCTGTGTTGGTTTGTTCTAGTGGCCTGAGTGGTCATCATGAATGGCATTCTCATAAACCAGCACTCACTCGTCTCCGGCCGGTGTTTCATGCATGCAGTAGTTTCTGTGTGAGTCACATCACCTGCTGTTACTTTGTTCAGAGGCTCTATTCTAGGAAATGAGCGTTTTCTCTCCCTGAGCGTGGAAGAAGCAGCTCTGAGCCGAGCTTCTTTTGCAGTTTAATACGTTTGCATGAGAAAATAATTTGACACCCACATGGAGAGCTCTTGACATACTTAGAAGAACTATATTAGATATAGATTTCGTCGGCCAGGTCATTTGGGTGACAGAGCAACAAAACAAACAGTATTTACAGCTGTTTAACAGTGTGAATAAACAGCATGTAAATCATGAAATATTTTCTTAGATTTGTAATTCTTGTAATTCGATGTGAGAATATTCGGACACTCTTTGATCTATTTAAATTTGTGCCCGACCAAACACAGGAGTGCTGCTTGTCGTGATAGAAAACAAAAGGTGAACTCAGCTGCTGCTGCAGCAGTCGTTGGACTTACGTTGCAGGAGATGTGAAACTGCATGATGTCGTGTTGTTGCCATCGTGCTTAATTGTTTTTTATCCGCCCAACCTTTATTTTGATTTATTTTAAATGGATGTTTGACGTCACCATGAGTGCAATCTTTGCAAAATGGCTCATTTGTAGTGTCATTCCGTAGCTAAAGGCCGGACCAACATGGAGCTGCGGGAGAAGTTCATCCTCCCGGAGGGCACCACTCAGGTGATGGCCAGTTTCCGCTACAGAGGCCGCAGATCGCGGCCGTCGTCTCGAGGAGCGTCTCCGAACAGATCCACGTCCAGTCAAAGCTGTGCGATCCCGTCACACCAAGCAGTGACCAGCACACCCAAGGTGGGAGCGGGATCTCCAACACATGGTCACACCTGTGGTTTTCCTGTGTTGTTAGGCCGATAATCAATCACTCCACATCATTTATTGTCCAATCATTTCTGTTTGTTTTGCATTATATGATCCTTCTGTTTACTTTCTCTTGCTCCTCTCTTCTTCCATCGCCTGTTTCTTTTTGATTTGTGAATCCATACTTTTGATTTTGCCATTGTTCCCCAGACCTCCCAACACATTACCCGCAATTATGATAAGCCATGGCTTACAAACAGCAAACCCTCCACTCCTCTTAAATCATCCGACTCCTTTGAGAGCCAAGGTTCATCCTCAGAGGTATCGTAACAAACATGGTGTGGAAGGCTTCAGACTTCCGACCCAACTGAAATCTACTACAGAATCATGAAAACAGAGACATGAGAATACATCACCGAAGATTGTGATGGATTAAAGACTGATAACTGATATAAAATATATTCCTGATTGCACTCAAACGTAAAGATTACAGTTGGGTCTGTGAGCTTCTTAAATGACTAATCTGACGATTGCTTTTTGTTGCTTTAATTTGATATGAGCATCACTTCTAATAAATCTGTGTGATTGTCTATAAACTGTGCAGCTCAAACAAATTGCTAAAGTGTCTGCTTAAATAAGGAATTCAAATAATTAAATCCATCATAATTATATAAATACTAACGTTTAGTACGACTGATGTCCAGCTTGATGATGACCGACTAATCTGCACTGAACTCCCGCTGATGACAAGATCAAACTCCTCTCTGTTCCAGAGTACACCAGTTCAAGGCAGCAAGCTGCGTCTTCCTGGTTACTTGTCCGGCAAAGGATTCCAGTCGGGTGAGGAGGGAACCTTGATCAGTGCTGCTGTGCTCAAGGCTCGAACACAGACAATAGGCGGTGAGTGGAGAGTCCCTTCATTAACTTTCTGCCTTCTTTCTTTATATTTTCCAAGATAATTGTGGACAGCTCTTTAATTTTTTCCCCGTCTCATTCCAGATTCGAGGAGAAACTTAAGCCGACCTGGAAGTAAAGCTGGAAGCAGAGGGAGCAGTCGCAGAGGGAGCGACGCCTCTGACTTCGACATTTCAGACATCCAGTCTGTGTGCTCAGACATGTCTGAGACAGTTGGCGACTCGATCAGAGTCACGCCGCGCTCCGCGTCCCGTGGAGGAAAACCCTCCAAGATTCCCACACCGCAGAGACGAGCCACTCCCACGAGCAAACTGGCGAAGGAATCCCGGCGATAGTCAGAGGCCTTGAAGAGAAATAAACCCAGGAGCTAGTTGCACCCCAAACACATAACGGACACTGGAAATTATCTAATTTAAAGACTGCAAATGTGCTGAGTGTTATTTAAATTGTTGCGGAGATGTAAAATATTCTGTTGAGAGGCAATATGGTTTAATAATATGTGAGAATGGAATGTCAATGGCCTTGTGTATCTGTTTTTAATGTATTTTATTTTCTGTGGAAAATGTCAAAATGTTTTTATTGTATTTTATTTTATTGACGCAAAACCTGTAGAGGATGAAGAACACTAGAAAAACCTGGCAATGTCGTAGGGTAATTGAACATTTCTGCAGAGTTACTGAATGTACTGTAATTTATGTACGCTGATGTTTGCAGTGCATTATGGCACCGTGTTCGGCACTGCATTTATCTATTTAAGTGCTATGATATACTGCCAACATGCATTTAAAGGGCAATGCAATATAACTACAATAAACCCCAGTAAGCACTGCAGAAACCTTTGGAAACACTATTTAAGACGAGTAGCAGAAACCTTGTAACCATGAAGCTTTTCAAGTCCTGTTTGTATGTCAGCAGCTGCAGTCCTTTTTTTGTTTGACCACTTCACAGCAACGTGTGCATTGACCTGAAGAGGTGCCACTTCATGTAGACATTCTCTCGTGCATCCTTGTCAGTGTATGGTTCATTTCGATAGAGCTGAAATTGTTACTGTAACATTACTTTGTAATAAACCTGCTTGCAGAAAGCCACCAGAGACTGATGTGGACCGTAGAATTGCCTCTGAGCTCTCGCTCCTTCTCTCTCTCTCTCTTTCCAGCTCTGCCCTTCTCCTTATCATCATGCTGCTGAATTAAATGGTCATTAAAAGGTTTTCACACAGATTCTAGAGCAGTTTTCAGCTGCAGCGATCTCTAATGGTTTATAGTGAACCAAAATGTACTTTAGATTTATAAACATTTTATGTTAGTGGTTCCAAATGTTAAACTAAATAAAGCAGGAAGATGAAATCAACAAAAAGGCAACAATAAGCAGACCCTTTAACCAAGACATGTCTACCAGAATACCAGCAACAGTCAGACGGGGTCAGCGTACAAAGTCTTTTTTAATAATGTGAGTAACCACCTTTTACATTTCTAATGCAGCACATCTCAGTAGGATAGAGTTAATGAGACTGTTAATTGAGGCTTGTCTCATTCCTCCACAAGAGCTGTGCAGAGTTCACAGATAATCCAGTGGATAGGATCACACAAATGTACCTGACTGTCCAGAACGTCCCGCAAACACACACTGGAGAACAGGGACATTTTCAGCTTCCAGAAGTTGTGTGCATCTTGATATTCTGCACCTATTCTGCAACATCAGGAGAATAATAATGAACACTGGTGACAGTCCTACGATGAAGAATTAGCATCCGAAGCTCTAAACTCTAAACGGAATAAGCTGTACCTGCTTTATGACTTGCAGCACTTTTCTGAGAATATTTGTATATTTTCCTTTTTATGAACAAATAATTCAGTTCTGTCTTTCTGTGCACATCTGAAGTCTATAGCCTCATTGTTGGACGGTGGTTCAGGTTGAAGGTGTGTCTGCTCCGGGTGGAATGTTTGCAGAGCATCTTGTGTTTGGCTGCGACATACTGCATCTGTCTCCCAGCGAGAGGCTGCAGATGGTGAAACGCTGCCTTGAATGAATGAACGCCGAGAACTTATGGCTGCTTTTCAAAGCAATTATAGAAAGCTGAAAGTCTCATTTCTGAAGCCTTTGTTTTTAAAAAAAAGTGGGATAAACACACAAAGCAGGGTAAACTTGAAATGAAAACTCCAGTTTTGTCTGGGAGCTGCACTGAGGCAAACATTGACAGATTAAATCGGTCGTACTTCCTTTCTCATTCTTCTTCTTATTAGCTTCAACATACACGAGGGGAACCTGCTGCGTTCACCTGCTGCGCCGTCATCTGATGGCTCCTTTTGCTGGACTGTGTTACCTGGTAGTGACTGGATATCTAACTAGCCTATGAGAGATGGGAGATCCCCTGGGGACCAAAGGTGGAGCGGAGCACAGGGGTCAGGCTCCTCTGAGACCCAGAGCTTCTAGTTTGAATGGTTCTCCTGTTCAGCTCAAAGTCTGGCCTGGGACGGCGCTTCAGAGAGGGATTAATCCTCACAACCTGAACTGGGTTATAGATCCACGCGCAGGAGCCCTGGGACCTTCTCCTTCAGGAATATGTAAGTTATTACAAAGTGCTTTGTAATCTTTTATAGGATATTTTATTTTAAGCAGATTTTTTTGTGACGGCAGCAGACAAATACGACGAACTGGAATTATTGATTATGAGATTTCTTATCACACAGATGACAATGTAGTTGTGTTTCTTTCTTGTTTAGGGGGATTGTGCCTGTCAACATTTTGAAACTTAAACATGTTTAATCGACAAAGCTTTGGACCTCATATAACCTTATTATAATAAATCTTAGATTTAAAGGATTTTTCTAAAGACTTAATAAAGATATCTAATATTTAATAGAATTTTTTTTTTTATTAGTTGTCCAATGTCAGCTGGGATTGGCTCCAGCTGTCCCTGTACAGTATAAGCAGTATAAAGATTGAATGAATGATTTTTTAATTATGATTTGATATCTATATTACATGTTATACTATATATATATTTGCTTTTTAATACTCCCATCTCAGAAACTTGAGAACATGACGTGTACTTTCTGACTGATAGTTTTGGAATTAAATAAATTCCACAGAATAAACTTAATAAAATCAATAACATCTGTCCGATCACTGCTCTGCAGGCACTTATAGCCCCTGACTTTCAATATTGGAAAATGCCCGCCCACAGAGACATGCTGGCGTTTGCAGCACTCTTTGCCATCTTGGGACTCACCCAGAGTCAAAAGCTGCCAAGTAAGTTTTCATCTTTGCATGCTTATTGTATGACTACTGCATATCTCCCACTGCAGGAGCTCCACTACTGATTGATCACAGGTTTGGTTTAGTTCACGGATCGACGCTCTTAATGTGCTACTGGAACATTCCTGTAGAATAGAGGATTATAACAATCAACTGACAGTAGCACACTGTCCTACCACATTATGACCAGCAGATGTCAGTGACAGCACTTGACAGCAGCTGACATGGTCTCTCCTGTGTGGATACTCAGAGGTCAAGAGGTCAAACAGGGGTTAGGTTGTGTTTGTGAACCTTTGGAACAGACGAACTGTCAGCCGAAAACATAAAATCAGATTTGACGTGTTCCTAATATGTATAAATACTAATCCCAGTAGAAATAGTATTACGAAGTACCTTCCTTCCTTACACACTGTAACTCCAAAATAAGAGTCCAATAATTCTAAAAATCCACTGCCGAGAAAATAAACATTGTTACCTTGTTTCAATGATCTCATTGCACTTGTGAAGAGAAACTGTTTAAAGCAAACCAGTGATATCAGAGTAAGATATAAGATTTAAAAGCTATCCAGACCATTTGATGTTGAATCAGTTTGACACTAAAATAACTTTGGTGTGCGTGTCTCTGAGGTTTTGATCTCCTGGAGGAGTTTCATGTGCCGGAGTCGAGGGGAGTGAGGAGAGTGGACGGCTCTGAACCTGAGGCGGTGGCCTACCGCGTCAACCCCTCCATCCATCTACGGAGGACCATGAGGTACACTGGCGTCCTCAGCCTGTGTTGTTCCTGCCCGCTACTCTCACTGTGCTTTTAGTTGAAGGAGCAACTGATGGCTGTTACTGACAATTATTTACTGTCTTTTACTAACGTATTCATGCCCGTGCCTCCTCTAAAGAGACTGTAAGTTCACAACGAAATGCTCAAGGGCCGTTTTTGGGAACCGATCATCAATAAGTGGTTGAGGGAAGCGCTCTGACAATTGGATTGTGGTCACTGCCAGATTTTCCTGTTTCAGTGACAATGTACGTTGGTCAAATGAAAGAAAGAAACACTATTCTAAGTATTGGACAATTGAAAAAGAACAAATGTGGTTGAGGAAACTGATAGCCTGAAAGGAAACTGTTGTATTCTAATGTGGCTAAAGTTAGAGTAGCTCTGTTTCTAGTTATTTATGTTCCTCTAAAATCCAACCCTGATGTTCCCACAAAAGCCCTCATTTGTTTTGTGAAGAGAGAAGCATCTTTTTACAGTTATCCCGCCCTCTAAAACTCTTAACCCTGTGTCACAGTGACGTGTACCCAGATGGTCTTCCCTCCGACTACTCCATCATTGCAACATTTAAGGTGCCCAAGGACACGGCCAAGAAATCCTGGAACCTCTGGCAGGTTAGCGATCCAGAGGGACGAGAGCAAGTCGGCCTTCGTTTCCAGGGCGACACGCGCTCATTGGACTTCTTCTACATCAGCCCACGCCGGAGCCAGATGCTGAGGACTTTCCATGGTGTTGAAAAGCTGCTTGATGGAGAGTGGCACAAATTAGCACTGAGTGTGAAGGGCAGCCAGGTGAAGCTGTTGATAGACTGCGAAGAGGTCAGTGTGGAGTCCATCAACGACCCGAGGCCGGTCATCCGCCGAGGCTACACCTCAATCGTCAAGCGGGCTGCGGGAGATCGCTCTGTCTCTGTATGTTTGTAGCATGGCTTCCTCTATTTCTAAATTTATACTGCGATTTATTTCGAAACAGGATGGAAACTCTCATATCATCTCCTGTTTCGTTCCAGGTGGACCTCCAGCAGATGGAGGTGTCATGTGATCCCGAGCAGGCCTATGCAGAGGGCTGCTGCGAGCTCTCCAATGTAGTGAGTCAGCTTCCAGTCAGCATGTGTTCCCTTCCTCTGTTAGTCATGTTTGCCTTGTTTCAAACCTCCCACTGTCCCGCAGTGTGGAGGGTATGCTGAGATCGGCCTAACAGCTGGACGAGCCTCTTGCAAATGTATGCATGGGCAACCTGGAATTCAGGGACCGTCGGGGTCAAAGGTGAAGGCACATGGACGGTGAACACACAACCTATGAAACAAGTTGATTGGAGTTAACTTTTTTCTATTTCTTGTTCAGGGTCACATAGGTCTTCCAGGGAAAGCCGGAGACCAAGGCAGACAAGGAAACTGGGTAATCAAACGTAGAATACGTCTTTAGTCGGTGTCTTCTCAGCATTAGAAGCATCCTCTCCCTCTGGCCGCACAATAAAGAGTTAACTGAATTGTAAAACTCTCAGATGTAGACGGCGACGACGCTGTGGAAAAAGGCAATAAGCGAAACTGAGACACGACAGGATGGAAACAGATCTGGAAGCAGGAGCGCTTAGCGATAGTAAACACAGCATCTCCTCTCACAGCTAAAAAAAAACAACTCATGTCCGCTCCGAAACAGATTCAGGAGGAAGCCAAGAAAAGCAGGAACCGACACGAATGTGACATTAAATTTGTTTTCGTCATTAACGAAGTCGCGTCTTAAAGCCCCGCTGCTGGTTTTGAATAATGGACTTAATGGATCAAACTGGCAAAAGATCACAGGAGCTCTGATGGTTTTTCTTTTCCATTCGGAGGAAACCGAGCCGAATGTAATGAATCACGCAAACACAGAAAATGTGTGGCGATACTCTGCTTAAAATGTTTTTGTTTGAAAAAATGCTTTGATTATCGCGGATAAGGCCAATTAATCCACCACAGGAAGACCACATAGTAAGAATTAAAATGCTAATGAAGAAATGGACCGCAGCAGCCGGTTACACAGGCTTCACTTAATGAACAAGCACACTCACGTTTGTTTTGGGAGCTGCACTTGTGTTTATTTCCACTTAAGATTCATGACTCGACTTAGCAGCAGCATCCGGCCCCGGGAACACATGTCTTTTTTTTGATACTTATGTGATGGTTTTATATTTTACATGCCCTTTGCACTCGAGGAAATCCCCCATGCTGCCTGATCTAACATGCAGCGTGTCCACCTTCAGGCACACGCAGAGCACATTTCCAGAACCGGTCCTGCTACATATTCATGTCCCGAGCTGCAGCTGTAACTCATCTAGGTGTAAACATCTGTCTTGTGTAGCTAGTTAGAGTTCTGACCTCCTGCCAGCGTGTGAATCACAGAGCCCCAACATGTTTATCTCTTCCCCTGCTGGCACCAGAGGAGGGCATTTCCTGGCACAGATATTTGAACTGTCCAGGCCCTGCGGTGGGTGGTCCTCCGCTCGTCCGCACTATAACGTGTCAGAAATGTGGTCGGGTTCACGGTGATGCCTCTCGATGTGCTGTTGGCCGTCTCTGAGGTTAACCACCTGACACTGTTTGAAGACGGTGTTCGATGAGCTGGTGAAATAAACCGACAACACGATGGCCTTCTGGCCTTGTTTGTTGAATCAGGGAAACACAGTCCAACTGTAAAACACATTTCCTACTACTACTGAGGACGTCAACATCTGTGCAAACACTACAGGTCCATTTAGTTGTATTCACGAGCGCCGAATATGATTTGTATATTTTCCGCTAATGTTGACTGATGTGGGTTTGTATGAAGAGCATCACATGCTCACGGTTTTGTTTTATCTGAACGCAGTGACCTTTTCTCTTTACTTATTATTTTAAAAGCTGATATTAAAGGACGAGTTCAACATTTTTGAGAGACAGGATTACTCACCTTCCCGCCCAGACTTAAAAGAAAAAAGCTAAAGCTAAATGTAGCTGTTAGCTTAGCTTAGCAGAAAGACGGGAGTCAACAAAATTATCTGTATTTTAACTTTTTATTTCATTTGGACTCAATCAGGCTGCTGTGTGTATGCTAAGCTAAGCTAAGCTAAGCTAACCACCTCCAGACTCTAGCTTCATACAAACATAAGAGTGAGTCACTTTCCTCATATAACGCTCAGCGAGGAAGTAAATGTGAACTCTAAAATGTCGTCCTCATTACTTGCTGTGTTTCTGGCATAATAACCGCTACTAAAACCGTTTAATGAAGGAGCAATGGTTGCAATAAAGTTTCCGTTGCTGATACATCCAATTTTTTAATCCCTTTAATCTCACGGTGACTCTTGGTCGCTCAGTGGAAACAGTTGCTTATCTCCAGATTCTCCTCTCTTTCTTGCCCTTGATGCAAACCGTCTTGTGATTAAGCTGAACTTAACTCTTGCAGGGCATCCGGGGAAACACTGGGGACTATGGAAACGTCGGTGAGCCCGGCGCCAAGGTAAGATCTGTCTTAACGTGCTCCTATCGGGGGCCATGTTTCTGTTTGGCTCGTTCTCAGAACCTATTAATGAAACTGCACACACATCCTCAGGGAGAAGAGGGAATCAAAGGCGAAAAAGGAATGAGAGGACTGTGGGGCCCAGTGGTAATCAATTTCACTCTCAGATTATCGTTTATTTTCCCTGATGTTGCACATTTGAATGAAAGAGATATCGCCCCTAACAGGGAGACAGAGGTCCTAAAGGCCTAAAAGGATTACAAGGGGCAGCAGGATTCAAGGTACGTGTCTCCAACGTGTTCTAGCTTTAATTGCACGAGTTTAATTAAGCTGCCAACTAATTAAGGCAGAAGTGTTTCGTTTCTTTGAAGTTGCTGTATCGTTTCATTGCTCATGTTGACATTTCGCCTATAATGAAAGGGAGTTCGAGGACCATCCGGGGACATCGGAGAGACTGGGAACGTGGGAGAAGTTGTAAGTTAACCTTTCAGACGCAGCGGTGGGCTCTTTTGCAAGCGATTATCTAATTAGTGTTTTACTAACAGTTTGGCCTCTCTTAAGGGTGCTTCAGGTGAAAGAGGATACGAGGGGATTCTCGGGTATCAAGGAATAAAGGTATTCATCTTTCTGTCTTGTTTTTCGATCATAAATAACATGATTGGATGTTATCATGGTTTTTGTTTGATTTGTAGGGAGAAAAAGGGTCCACTGGTCCAGATGGACATTCTGGGCGTGAAGGAAAGCAGGTGGGTTGTACATTCCAAAATCCTTCATTTGAGTCTTCATCCACTGCCCTCAAAATCCCCTCATGTGAACGTGGAGGGGCAGTAATTCATCTTCATGTCTTATAACTCTGGAATAGAGCTAGGATTTTGGATTATGTGCCGTCTCCATAAACAACGTCAGTCCATGCGGCTGATTCTGGCAGCGAAGTGAGGAACTGAATTACATCAACATAAGTCATCGAGACACCGAAAGAGGAGCCGCAGCCATAATGATAACTGACTCTATTGTATATGAGGGAGGCCTTCTTCATACAATATGTGGCTTGAATGAAATGTTTTCATTTAACATGTTTGTTTTCAAATGGTTTGACAGGGTATTGTGGGAGATCCTGGAGAACGAGGGGCTGCTGGAGAGAAGGGGAAGCCTGTATGTATCAACAATGATACGATTCTGACATTTCCCTTTGTTTTTCACTAGTGTAGAAGTACGAGAATTTAAAGACTGAATAAAATGATGAGTTTTATTGTCCGATATCTAGGGGATCTATGGACCTGGGGGTAGAGTCGGTCCCATCGGAGTGAAGGTGATACACTGTTGACACCCGCACCAGCTTCACGTAATAATATTGGATCTTTTTTAATACAAAAAGCATTTTTCCAGGGCATCATTGGAGATCCGGGGTTAGCAGGCAGAGATGGTGACCCAGGAATAGAGGTATTGTCTGCTGATGTTATCTTAATGAGGGCTTTAGGAGAAGCACATCTGTAGTTCTAAGTGTCATGTTTTCTTTGCAGGCTTATCAAGGACCACAAGGTCTCAGTGGAAAACTTGGAAAACTTGGAACAAAGGTAACTCAAGATCTTTTTGGTTTTTGCAGATAATTGTACAATTGTGTTTTTTTTGGGGCGGATTAATTCGTGCATTTTTTGGCAGGGGGAACGAGGCATGCAGGGGGCAGCAGGAGAAATGGGTCCTCAAGGCCGAACTGTAAGACACTTTTTATATCAATCACATGATACATTCTGCATGTTAAGCAGTTTTCCATATTAAAAAAAATTAAAGGAATAAAACAGTCCCTTAGGTAGGTTTAATAATGTTTTATTCTCGAGGGCCCAAGAGGTTACAAGGGCTCTGCAGGGAAGCCAGGAAGACCGGGATTTATCGGCCCACCAGGCCCGACTGTAAGTGCTCCAGTTTTTTTTAAACACTTCCAAATTCCAGTTTATATTCTTTAAGCCATTAAAACATGTCCTCTCTTCACAGGGACACGTTGGCGTGCCTGGAAAATCAGGGTCCAAGGTAAAACATTCTCATTCATAACCAATTAGGAATATACAGTATAATGAAAATGAGTGTTTAATACTGCAATTAGCCGTGCAGGAGATGTTTACTGGTTTAAACGAGGCTCAGACAATTTGTAGCAGCTCTGCTCTCAAGAATTTCTTCTAACCTTTGAAAGACGTGTTGTTTAGGACCGATCAGCGTATCCTCACGTGTCAACAAACCACCATGAGAAGCAGAATAAACAAATTTGATTTCACTGTACCAGCCGTGTGTATTTAGACTTGCACGGCTTCCTCTTTGAGGAAAGCGTAAGCTACTGGCAGGATCCACCGCTCCCTGGGCGCTGGCAGCCCATTGTTAGGATGTGTGTGTGTGTGTGTTCACTGTTTGCACGTTCACCTATGGGTAAGTTAAACACAGAGAACGACTTCCCTTGAAGGATTTAATAAAAGTATGTAAAAAATTATGAATGAATTAACATTAATTCAGTTAAATCTGTGCAGTGGCTTCTCTGTGGGAATATTAGCACAGTGCTTCCTGTCTTCCCATCAGACAGGAAGATACAAACAGAGCTGAACTTCCCCTCTGGACTTGTTGTTAGTGTTTACAGAATATCCCACGTCAATTACACTGAGAGTTTTCTGATGAGTAAACTCTGTGTAAAGCAAACAAATCGGTCAAAAGAGGCTTTCAAATAATGGTACAAGTATTTGGAAATATTTACATGAATATCAGTAGGACAGATGAAAACATGGTTTCTTAGCCTGTTTTGGGAGTTAACCATGATGACACCATGCTTGGTGTGTTCATGTTCCACACCTCTTCCACAGAATGATGGACGTTAGTGTAAAAGGGTCAAACTGGTTCCAGTGGTCTGTGTAGACGAGATCAGGTTTCTAAACTTGTGCAGGTGTTAAGGAATAAATCAGAGTTGTTGCAGGAAGAAAGATGCATTCGCTGAAGTGAGAATGGACGTCAGTAGGACCTCGTCCAATGTCCTCATGAAGTGCCAGTCACTTGCGATATCGCACATCATCAGCTTTTGTCCACTAATCCCACACGGACCAGTTCCATGTTGGGAAACCTGGGCTGAGCAAAGATTCATGATCCAAAGTATTAAAAATACGTTTCTGGAAAACAAACAGGAAGGGTAACGGACATTTCAAATCCTTTATTGGAAAACAGCTGCTGTACTCAAGCGTTATAAGGAACATCGATCCCTCAAACATCCAGACGAATGTCCACTTGGCCAAAAGTGAAACATCAATTTCTCAATTGCACTACTGTAACCTTTTACTGTTTCATTTGTCTTGCACAGGGGGACACGGGGATCGAGGGAATCCAAGGTGTTAAAGGTGCACAGGTACTGCCTTCAATAGTCCGTCCTCTCTGCTCATCATTGTACCAGAGATCTTCTTCATAACAACAACCTGCTCTTCTTCACAGGAAGCAAAAGGAGTTAAGGGCCCGAAAGGGAAGGTGAGCTGTTATTGTCTTGTTGTTGTTGTTGGAGCATCGTAGACAAAAGACGTGCTCATATTTAAAAGATGGTAGCAAGTGGTAGCAAGCTTATTTCAAACTCAAGTTCTTCTGCATGTCTACCAACAGGGCCGCTATTGGCATAGAAAATACAGGCGGACGCCTCGAGTCCAGCACGATAAGAGAGTTTTTTGGGGTTTGATGGAGGAGTTTTAATATTACCAAAAGCTCCCTATTAATTATAATAATAAACATAATCAGCTCCCTGAGCTGTCATACAAACTTGACAACATGTTGGATTAGGCTGCCTGCCATCATTGATATGATTACATATAATCAATGTGTGATGGCATGCAGGATAGTACTCCCTGTCCTCCAAACTGTCGAAGTCTGGCTTTGAGTTCTGCTGCAGAAGTTAAAAATTAAGGCGCACAAGGCAGGAAAAAAAGGAGCAGCGGAGGTGAGCTGTCGAAAAGTTGCAAATATAGAAATCATAGAAATCATATGTCAAATCAAACACAGCCCATCGTTTAACTCTAGGGAGAGTATCTGTTAGCTACATGACATGTTTACATCCATTCTCTTTGGTCTCTTATGGAGGCCTGCACTGTTTAAAGTCCTGCTGATCTGGTCAACCTGTTCTGTAGGCCGGAGACCGGGGTGAGCAGGGACCCCAGGGAGGACGGGGGAAGCGCGGCCCCGGGGGTCCACCTGGACGCTCAGGTTCCGTCGGAGTTAAAGGAGTTCGGGGTGAAGGAGGACCAGATGGCTTTCAGGGGCCTCCAGGTCCACCGGTATGTGAAACACAAGCCTGTTCAGTTTTGTTTTTTGGCCCATACAAGAACCTTTTGGTGCGACAGTAAAGTGCTCAATGTAATCAGTGTCCACTACAACTAGCACTTCATCTATTAGTAAGAACAGCAGAGTAATTCTTTTTACAAGGCTGACTGGCACACACACACACACACACACAGTGTTTGGTAAGAACTAATTCAAAGGGTTTCTCATTAGTCTGCTGTCTGACTTCAGTTCTCCTGACTCACAGCAAAGGGTTTAATTAAGTGTGGCGATGAATCCATAATGAGCATAAGGGAAATATTGTTTGTTTCATTTCTTCCCCGGACTCCCTCTGAGGGACTGCCACTGCTCCAGCATGCCCTGTCCTGTAATATTCCATGTTCCATGTCCCAGACTTATGTCTCCTCCAGTGATGGTTGTGGTAATGATTCCTCACACAGGGCCCGACCCTCCCCGCCCAACACGTGATCGAGGTCTGTAAGAAAGTGGTCCTGGAGCAGATGTCCACCTTCGCCAACTCCGTGAAGAGGACGTGTGCTGCTGTGTGTCCTCTTTATGGGGACGTGCCCATGGGTGCTCCAGGTCCAGCTGGACAGACGGGACCACCCGGACCTCCCGTGAGTTCGGCAGCGTTGCAGAATCTATAATTCATCCGTCCACAGGCAACATGTTTACAATCCTATCATTCGGGGACTAACACAGTGCTGCAGCGCCGTCCATACATCGCACCCGTCTGACTCTCTGCTGAAATGCAAACACATTGCAAAGGTCTGGACTGGACAAGGAGAGCTGCAGTATTTGGCAGAAAGGCTTGGAATGAAAACGGTCCGATTTTCCACGTCTCCATGAGGACAAATAAGGAGTCACAGACTAGACACTTGATGTGTGTTGAATGGTTTTTGGAGGGGATCAAGGCTGTCCTTGGACTGGAAAGGCTTTTCCACATTCTTAAACAGCGTAGAAAGCAATTTGTCTACCCCAACATCTTTATTAACAATGACTCTCGTGCTGACAAATGCTCATGAAGCCCTTCATGTATGATGTTATTACACTATAACATACAGCGAGGAAGACTCGTGTTTTGGCGTTAAAGGCCACATTGAGAACAGTGACGTATCAGATGTAAACAATGTTTTTCCTTCAG